>UYYA01000429.1:0-57982 GCA_900624975.1 Angiostrongylus costaricensis
CAACGACAACGAAGATCTGTACCAACCTCGCGTCAGCTTAAGAAGATCAGTTTATAAGATCTCATAAATAAATATATCTCAGCATCATTGAGGTTAAATTTCGGAAATATTTTAACCGTTCAAGCCAAGATTATGTGAAAGCCGGGTTAGTAAATACTGGCAATTCGCTGTGTTTTCATTAATTTAGGGGGTGTGTGGCACAGTGGTCGGTGGCGCCCTGCAACACACGTGGGATCGGTCTCCGCGCTCAGGTCACACCAAGCCTTCCATCTCTCCAGGGTCGACAAATTGGTACCATACTAGTCTGGGAGGATAGCAGCACTGGCTCGATACATCGGTAGGCCACCACGAATCATTGTGAAGGCCAGATGCATGCAATCACCTCCAAGCGATGCTTAATGAGGTCGAATGAATAGCGCATCCCTTAGGGATTGGACAACGCCGAAAACTTTGCCCTTATTTTTATTCTTTTACTAATTTATTTTTTAGCTACATCCGTCATCTTTTTAGGGCTTCTACATCGCTCTTGAGCGGTCGATTACTTCTACATTCCTCCTTTAGTTTCTGATTTCGGTTTTAACATCTCTCCGAATCAACTAGTAGGAAGATTCGTCGCTGAAAACACACCTCCCTCTGATCCACATCATGGTGAAGCCCTGGATAAGCCCTTGCAAGGTTACGTCAGGGCTCCAGGGGGACCAAGTTGCACGACCAGCAATAGGCTAGCCTCAGTACTCCACACACACGGTGACGACCGGTAAAAGGCCAGAAAATCTCGGGTTACGCAGGACGTCATTGGAACCGGATCTGACTAACACACGCACGACACGCCATGGAGATTGTTTCTTACTATGAACGTATAATGCCAGAACACTCTCCATAGACGCCGATCTTCACGCCCTTCTGGTAGCCGCAGATCGCATTAAATTTCATGTGATCGCATTACAAGAAACAAAAATCAAGAAGACCGACATACGTCGACTAAACAACGGGATCCTTGTGATCCGTGGAGAAAAGGTCCCGTCACGAAATGTCGGCGGCATAGCCTCATAAGAAGATCACTATCATCAACTGCTACTCACCGACTGACGCAGCTGATGAGCATGAACTAAATGCGTTTTACTATCAGTTGGAGGACGTCATCCGTAGTAATAAAGCATATCACAAATTTGTCGTTGGAGACTTCAACATCAGAATAGGAAAGACCAGCGAGAGCGAATACAGGATCGAAATTTTGGATTAGGAGAAAGAAATGAGAATGGGAGCCGTCTCGCAGGACTCTTGTCAGCAGCACGCCTCTTCCATGGGAACTCGTTTTTCCAGAAGAAAGAAAGCCGCCACTGGACATGGGAGTCTCCCAACGGCATGACTCAAGCGGAGATCGACCATATTCTGACAAACAGAAGATGGTGCCGACTTGACACATCGGTAGTCCCGTCATTCTGTCCTGGTTCCGATCACCGCCTTCTTCGCACGAAGATTCGATTCACCTGCAAGCTGGAAAAGAACTCTCTTCATCGACCACGAGGAAAAAGTTTAGCTGTATAAGACCAGAACATTCTGAACGAAGTCTTGTCCAAACGTGACTAGGCTTACGAGCTGCTTGTCGAAGGACTGAAAAGCTGTGCCGAATTCGTCTCAGTTCCTCAAGCAAGAAGATCGGATCGCATCTCCATCACTACTAAGGAGCTGCTCGAAAAGAGAACGAAACTGAAGCTTGATTCTACTGCAACACGTTCAACATGGCTAGTAATAAATGCCAGTTGCAGAACAGCTCTGCAGGAAGATCTACAACGGTACAAGCAGAAGGAAATACTGGAAGCAGCAGAGAAAAGAAGCAGTCTGAAAAAGTGCCGTCGGAATTTGTGTGATTATAATAATGTTCCGCTGTCAGCCCTGATCACCCTGATGAACGAAGATGGGATCGTCAAAACTTCCCGCCATGATATGGAATTAATAGCGGAAACGTTCTGCACCAACCTTTTCCGTTCCACAATCCCCGTCCCGGGCCCTATTATCCCCTCTGGAGAAAAACCACCTGGAATTCTTCCGCCGGAGGTTCGAGTTGCGATAGAAAGCATGAAAAGAGGCACAGCTCCAAGACACGATAATATCACTGCCGATAGCTGGAGGCAGCAGTTTACATGTACTTCTCGCAGATCATAAGACAGGCTACCTTCAAAAGGAAAAAACCCCAGACCAGTGGAGGATGTCACGCACGGTCATCCTGCCCAAAAAAGGAGACCGAAGGGATCTTCGTAACTATAGTCCCATATGCTTGCTAAGTGTGCTCTACAAGCTTTTCACGTAGATAATCCTCTCGCACAAATGGATGATGGCAATGGATGAGGCGCAACCAGTGGAGCAAGCAGGATTTCGAAAAGGATTTTGCTGCATGGACCACATCCAGACTGTGTCCATGGTCATCGAAGTATGTCGGGAATACCACTTGCTTCTAGTCCTAACCTTTGTCGACTATGAAAAAGCGTTTGACAGTGTTGAAGTGAATGCAATCCTATCAGGGCTCGTCGACCAAGGAGTAGACACGTCCTACACAAGGACTCTGTCCGACTGTTATTGGAACGGCACTGCAAAAACACAGTTTTTCCATCGACCTCTTACAATACCCACAGGAAAAGGAAAAGGGGTTCGTCAGGGCGACACAATATCGCCAAAGCTGTTCAGTGCCGCACTGCGGTGGATAATGAAGTCATTCGATTGGGATGAGAAAGGCATACGTATTGATGGAAAATTCCTATCAAACCTTCGTTTTGCTGACGACATTGTCATCTTCTCAAGAAGTACTAGCGAAGCAGAAGTGATGATCTACGAGCTCAACGAAGCGGGGAAAGAGATCAGACTTCGCATAAATCGAAAGGAGACCCATTTCATGAAAAACCCATGGTGCGAAGGCGAAAAAAATGAATTGGATGGCTCTCTGATTGCAGAGACCACCTCGTACGTACACCTTGGGCGATCAATGAACAAGGAGAACAACATGAAGGAGGAACTATATAGAAGAAGGAGAGCAGCTTGGGCAGCATTCGGGCCTCTCAAAGAAGCCACCGACCAACTGAAGGACCTAAAAATCCGCGCTCATCTCTTTGATTCTACAGTCCTCCCAGCGCTCTGTTATGCTGCAGAGACGTGGGTTGATACTTCAACTACGTCAAGAATGTTTCGAACTAATCACAGAGCGCTTGAGCGATGTCTTCGGAAAATATGCGGCGCTCTCAATATGTAGCCGGAATGCGAAGCTCTGACCTTCGAAATCTGTCACATCTTCGAGATCTAGGAGAATATACATCGACAGCGAAACATATATGTGCCGGTCACATAATGTGAAGAACAGACGACAGATGGACAAAAAGAACAGTAGAGTGGACTCCAAGAGAATGCAAACGTCCCCTAGGACGACCACCTACACTTTGGGTGGACGTTTTCGTAAACGAGGTTAATCAGCTGTAGCCGCAGCTGTAGCTGTTTTACAGATCACGGTATGAGACTCGCACGCGCTACCATGCTCAAACAACGCCACCACCATGGACTACGATTGCGAGAGAAAAAAATGAATGGCATATGTGCTGGGGTCCGCACAGCTCGTGAAGACGGACCGTCCAAGTATCCAAGTAAGTAAGTAATTTACTTTTTATGCTTCAATTTAGTGAAGCTTCTTCAACAACTTATTAAGCAATACCGTGAGTACTTTCTTCTTCTGTAGAAGAGAAAATAATAGGTTAGAAACCAGAGACGATTATCTACATCAGAGTTTTTATCATCTGCGGTCTTAGTGTTGGTAATCAGAAACTCGTTACCGCCTAATTCATTTCTCTTTGTATCGTCAATCATGCAGTGAACTGCAATCACTCCATCATATTATATTCGCAGTAATGAAATCTGGCGGGAACACTAGCACTCAAGAAGAATAAAGGAACAAGGAAAACACAGCTCATTCAAGAAGAATAAAAACTGGTAATATTATTGATGAGGTAGCACGTGTAGCGCTATAGCTAGGGTGCTCCAGAATGCAGACATGCTCTCTGGTTCAACACTCGATCCATTCAAAGCCTTCCATCTCCCTGGAGTCGATTAATTGATGGCAGACTTATCTCGGAGAATAAAAACCTGACTCGATTTATCAGTACAGAACTGCAAGTCATTGCATTTGCCAAATACGCATTCAGCCACCCTTATGATGGATGCATCGTGGAGTCGAATGCATGACCAACTCCTAAGGGAATGATAAGCGTTCAAGGCTACCTTCCTTCCTCTAGAATTGAAGCTCTGGACCAATTCGATTGTAAGGAAAAATCGAACATTTAAGGCTAGCAATAAATCATCTTCTCCAAATAATCTCTAGTAACCAACGATCATTATTTCGACTGATTTATTAGCTCATTTTACCTTTTTCAGTCGGTTACGTCAACTAACCATTGCTGTCCCCGAAGAGCCCGAGCACATTTCATGTGTTTGCTGTAAAAATCTTGAAACACTGTTCTTAACGACGTTATTAATGCTTAGGATACCATTAAGAATTCTTCTGCTTTCAACTACAGAACTTTACATTGAAGAGTGGTGTCGATGGTTGGTTGAGAGATTACCATGCTGATTACACGAGAGTTCAACTAAGTTCAACTTCGCTAGTTCAACTAACTGATGACGCTTCCTGCTCTAGAACAGAACCTGTGCGACCTCTAGCTGAATATTTTCATGCCCTTTTCTTTGAGATCAGTCTCTTACGAACCAAGACACTCTTGCTTTCACAAATCCTTTAAAGTGCTTAATGTTGGGCAATCGCCCATAAGAAACCAAGTCGCTCGTTAGAAAAAGTTTTTTTACTTGTTGCGGAAAACCGATATCGTATACATGAACTTGTGTGATAAAGGAATTGTGATAAGGGTAATGAGTTCGGTACTTTGAATACAGTATCCGAAAGCTCATAATGTCCGGCTCATATTATACTAGATCTGAGCAATTCACGATGGCTCTCCTCTTTTGTTATTATTCTGAATTTCAGTACTAGATAATGGATTCTGCCATTGCCAAGCTGATCGCGATAACGGTCCTGGCTAATTAAGGAAATACTGATGCAAAGAGAATCGGTGAGCCTATTACGTAAACCTGACGCGATCCAAGAAGTAGAACAATCATCTTCGACCTACCTTGGGCGACTTTATTTACCTACCTTTCTTCGTAGGTTCCGAACTAAGATATACAGTAATTAGTCTATTGCTAGAGCAAACTTACTCAAGTCGACAAGGTGTTTCATTTTTCCACCCAGAAGCCCAGTTATGGGCAAACCAGTAATACACACCAGTACCCAGAGAGCTATCCATGACTACTTTTTCTTATAAAACAATAGAAAGAAAGAGCCTTATCGATAGAACTAGCTGAGAGACAGTCGAAACGAAGGACCAGCGTGGTGTGGTGGTGAACGCTTTACTCACCGGAAAGGACAATGGTGCGTTCGTTCCCCGCCGCACACACCTGCGCTCCGGAGTTTTGCAAATATCTCAGCACCATTAAAGTTATATTTCACAATGTATACCCTGCCGTTAAAAAGAGTAGGCAGTAAATAATAAGTTAAAAAGAGCCTTATATTAAAAATGTGAGGTTCTCCGAACCTCTAATGAGTCGAATAGTATCCAGGCGATCATTTTAGTATTAATCAATTAAAAACACCAATCAAAATGTGGTGGATCGGATGAGAAAGCTCGGGAATCAGAACATCGCTGTTTCTTATAAACGTCGAGATCGTCTGACAGCTCAAACAACACATGAAAAATGACCTGTCGGTGTCATGTGGTGAAAACGATTCAGCTGACCGAATATGTATAGTTCAGCACTTCTAGGGCACATAATTTCTTACGGAATGCCAAAATTCATTCATCATCCCAAAAGCTCAGAAGATTTTATACAGTGCGATTTATATTAGTACGTACTACAAATATGATTAATATTCGAATTGGTACCATGTCGCTCAAATTTTGAGCTACATTTATAGAGGATAAAGCTCTCGGTATTGATCAATCCCTGATGGATGCACCATGCATTCCACTTCATTAAGCATCGTTGGTAGGTAATTGAATGCATATCTGGCTTTTGCAATGACTCACGGTGACCTGCCGATATATCGAACCAGTGCTGCTATCCTCCCAGACAGATCTGGTACCAATTTGTCGACCCAGGAAGGATGGAAGGCTTGGTATGCCAGGAGCGAGGAGATCCATCCCATGTGTGTGTTGCAGGGCGCCTCCGACCACTGCGCCACACAAGTCCACACTTGACACATGGACTATTGTAATTTATCAGTATGCACCAAATATGGAGCTAATCACATCTAATGTTGCTTAATGAACTCAACTGTATGAGTCATTTCTTAGAGATTGACCAATGCAAAATTTTGCTTCTCCAGGACGAAACCCATAGCATTACTCCCACTACTACCGTTTTGATATGAATGCTTATGAAGACATTGATTAGACCGATAATTACGTGCATCGCCATGGTTCTCTTTCAGGTTCAACGTCTACGAAAACGTTAGAACCCAAAGATATTTCGATGAAATGAAATGACCAGCAAAATGAAAGAGGCTTTCTAATAGTAATCTTTCTGTTTGTCTTTGTCAGTTAAGAAACAAAAAAGAAAGGATAGCGTAGGAAAGAGTTTCATCGTCGAGACAACCCTTCTCGAACAAAGTGTGAAGACCACATGGATGAAAACCTTCGCTTGCTATGACCACCATTACAGCAATCCATCAAATCCATATGGTTGTTTCCTTTATTTTCTTCATCACATTCAGTATCAGTATGTGATTCTAATCTCATGTGAACGACATTCTTTAACACCATCAATAACGGAAGAGATGGTGCAATAAAACGCAAAAGCACGTCGTTCTGGATCAACCAACACCGAGCTCAAGCTTCTTCCACTTATGCGATTTAGTAACCTTTTTGCTGTTATTTAGAACATCACTGAAGCTTCTTCAGGAATAAAAAAGAAATGCGATTCAACTTGGAGAAAGATATGTCTATGTTATTAGCATGTACATTGAATGAAGCTTTGAAACCTATGCTTTCTGCTAGATCCACGCATAATTCGCTCAGCCGTGCGTTCACATAAAAAGCTCGCAACCTGATATTCATGTTGATAAAAATCATGCAAAAGAGGAAATATACACCGAGACTGATTCACACACAAATCCACTTTTTATTTCCATATCTATGTTTCCCTGTCTACTGCATAAATTACAGAGTTGTCATTTTTCTGTAGTACGTATTATAAGACTTGTGGCGCAGTGATCGGAGGCGCCCTGCAGCACACACACGGGATCGATCTCGGCGCCCAGGGCATACCAAGCCTTTTATCTCTCCGGAGTGGGCAAATTGGTACCAGAACTGTCTGGAAGGACAGCAGCACCGACTCGACAGATCTGTATGCCACCGCGTGTCATTGTAAAATGCCAGATATGCATTAGATTACCTGCAAACGATGCTTAATCAAGTCGAGTGCATGGCGCATCCCTCACGGATTGATCAATGCCGATAGCTGTATGCTTTTAACTTTATCTGTGTTTTTCTGTCTACTGCATAAATTACAGAGTTATCATTTTACTGCAATACGTATTATAAGACCTGTGAAAAATACGAATTTACCTACAAAAGCCATTAATTAAATAAGAATGACATTATGAATAACAGAATTAACGGTCAGTACTGCTGACTGTACTTATTTTGCAGCTCTAATACATTCATCGGAACCCTTGCACCGCAGTAGTCAGAGGTGTACTGCAGTACACGGTGAGTCGGTCACTGGTTTGATCCCACGTCACGGACCCGCCAACGTTTCAGCCATTCCTCGCTTGGAAATTTGATCTCAGGCTTGTCGTCGAAGATAAAAACAAGAGATCTGAATGCATGACGCATCGTTTAAGGGTTGGTCAACACCGAACGGTTCATCTTTTTTATTCCTTATTTGGATGATTTACAGTGAAACAATAATGTGAACTTCATTATCTCAAGTTCTCGCTGAAACAGCAAACTTTAGAGATCGACGTCAGATATATGTTGATCACTCGACGCTAGAATAAATTTCTCTATTCTCTCGGTGAAACCGGAATCTCGTCCCTGTACATCTGAGAGCAAAGGAAGAGTGTTGCGAGACTTTTTTTTTCAAAAACACATTGTTTTTGTTCATTATAGAACTTTGTCTGAAATATTTGTTCAACTGGGTATCCGTTTGTGGTGAGTACGTTTTTACGAAGTAATCCGCTGAAAAGTCGAACCCCGAACCTGAACTTGACCATCTTCAAATTATTAATTTTTGAACCGTTCTTTTAGCTACTTATCGAAAGCTGTTGTTCTTCAATGTATACTAGTTATGTCAAACACAAATCTTACAACTACTTCCGCGATCCTTCAAATCCTTGGAAAATAACTAAGAGTTCAGAAGTGTTATACAGGGAGTCGTATGTAAATATCACTTAAGCTATTCATTTAGTTGGTTATGGTTTTCCCAAGGTTGACGAAGTAACTAGATTCCTCTTGGATTCGTCAATTTTTCTTAATTTTTTGTTTCTTGGACTTCTGATCGTTATAAATCAACTGGGCTGCTCATGAAGAGATCATAGCTAGAAAAAAGTTCTCTATATGGTACCACTCGTCCATCTATATCAAATTTATAAAGCAGTTTTCAGTCGTACTGACTAGCTTTTTTGTAAGAACAAAGATGTAGTGATGTAGAAAGTGAAAGGTAAACACGCATACAAACCCAGAGAATGTTATGTGCTGTAACAAAGCGGTTCTTCGGTGTAAGTATATGGTGTGTGATACCCACCATCCTTTTCGCTGAACGGGTTTTCGACCTTCAACGACGGTTTGTCAATTGTAGGACAACTACATCACCGGCTCTCGACATGTCATTACTTCACAGCACTTTTATCCTATTTATGATTGCATATTTCCTTTATTACTACTGCTTCATGACTCGACATCATACATTCTACCTATCCCAGTAATTCTTTCATTCGAATCTTTTCCTCGTATCGATTATCCACAAAGATTTACAGAATTTTGTGTAGGCTGAAGATTCTCGGTCTTTTCCATGAATGCTATCAAATATCGGTTAAATCGATTCTCCACCGAATCCTGGAAATGTTGTTATGGGGTTTGCCCAGGTTTTTACACCAAGCAGTCGTCATTCCATGTGGAACGGAGGGAATTCTCCCCGAACAAGTCTGTTACCAATTTCTCAACTTTGCTTTAAACCGTGTGGATTCGAACCAGCGGTCGTAGACGTGCCATTGAAGGACATGTCTAGCACTCTGCTTCCCTCGATAATAACGTATAAGATGAAATAGTACTCATTTCATAGCCAACATTAAAGGTTTGTCGTTGTCTATCGATGATAAGGTCATTAGCGATGATGAAGTGATAATGTCTCTTGCACGATAAGGCCTCACATGTGGCTAGTAAGTGAGACGGTAGTTCATTACATAATGACCAACACCAGTTGGTTCCAATGCGTACGCTTCCTAAAATATTCGGATCCCACCTTTAAACGAACATAAATCAAACCAAAGGGAGCCTTACTGATTGAAATAAAAGTCACTGGAATCGTAAAACACTCACTAACCACACGTTTCGTAGGCGATGAATAGTTTTGCGGTCATTTTTTGTCGCCGAGATTTGGACCTCGTGCGATCTATCGCGTGAGATTCGGCATATTTCAGTTATGTCTCCGAATGAATCACCAATGTATGCACCAAGATTTGTGATTTCGCTCTAATTTTTTGAGTAGCTTGAATTTTAAGAAGTTTAGGAGTAGAAAATTTTAATTAAGGAATATCCTCGGAGTTTGACAGCAAAGTCTCTATGAGTGTCTAGTTTCTACGTTGTCGAGCATTGTCATTATCGAAAAAACCACTGTTGCTTATATTTTTTTATATGATCTTACAAGCTGATCTTCCTTAGCTGATGCGAGGTTGATATAACTGTTCGTTGCCTTTATCGTTGTTGTTGTTGTTGCTGTTGTTCTCGTTAGGTCGATGGCTGACGTTTCTCTGCAATTTCGCCTTACTCAGAGCCGCGATGTTACGAGTAGGACTCGGAAAAGACCTATACCAACTTCGCAACAGCTTAAGTTCAGTTCATAAGATCATATAAATAAATGTATCGACTATCTATGCCGATGTTTATAGAAAGTCGGTCTTTTGAGTCACTATTTGTTGTTACGTGCTGGTATTAGATGGCCGAGTCATATCTGTAGAAGTCATCCCTAATTCTATGTCGAATTTCTCAATGAAACACGAAAGCCTCAGTTCACCACTGGTAGTTTACTCTCGTCTGGACTCCAGTATCGCGAGTTCATCGTTGTCCTTCTCTCTGGTTTTATCCTTTATTAGACATGATGGCGACATATGTGCTCCACATTCATGATCGAAAGCCTGAACACCGTGTTATCCATCCTAGAGCAAATCGATCGATCTGCACCAATTCTGCGCAGAACTCGTCACCACATTTTTATAGTGGCAGCAGAACAGCCATTATGAACCATGTAATCGGAAAAAGTTAGCTGTTTATAATACCACTAAATTCGGTTGTCTAGTTAATCTTGTCTTTGTTCTAACCGAATAAAATTGGTTAGTGGTGTTATTTCTACCATTCGTAACCAACTACTCATCATCTTCGTTCGACCTGTACTCGAAGCTATAGGCTATCTAGGACCAGCTCACGATTCCTGAGATTCCTTCTTGTCCGCGAATCTGTATGAATAAAATAAATCTGTGTCCCAGTTAGGAACACTCGCTGAGTTTCGTTCATGCTCTTTACACTTTTTTGCACTAGATAAGCCTTCCTTTTACGTTTTTCGTAATCATGACAAGCCGTCTATATTTTTCTGTAAAATTGTGTTATTTAGTGTTTTATTCTGCTTCCAACTTCTTTTAGTAATTCTTCACATTTTAGTCCAATAGACTGGTCGACGTTGCGTATGCTGTTCCTAGCCTTTGCGGCTTCAGCCATTACTCCTGCTGTTCTCTCCCCCTAACACCTTCTTTTATCGTCTTTCTGCAAAACTGGCCAGCGGCTCAAACAATCCTATGTTGGCGTGTTTACACGAACGGTTCTAGTAAGACGTGTCTCGTGGAGAATTAACCAACTCTCGGTTTTCATAGCACTACATGAAGATGTTGAATAAGCCGGTCTCATTCTTTATCGATGATGACGATAGCATCCGAAAAGCCGTCTAGCGATCTGAATAAGTCATTCTTTCTACTTCTGTTCTTCTGTTTGAATAAGTCATTGCTTGTGGTTGTTTTACGCAAGCTGGTATAGGTTGCAACTAATAGCCTGAATAGCATAAGAACCACTGCGTCACTAAGTTCTAGCAGAAGTCTCACTCCGTTTCTACACGATAAAAATATTTCCTTTGGTTTTACTCGATATCAACGGCATGATTTGTGTTTATCTCCTTTCATTCCTGATCCGTGTAGATTTCTCTTTTTCTAAACGCATTAGATATAACCCGTTATTATCTTTTTCTCTTTGTCTTAAGAATAAAACCTTTACAGTCTTTCTATACTCGTCTATAATTACAATTTTCTGAATCAACAGATGTTATCCCACACCTTTTTCATACGAAAAACTGAATTTGGAACCCATTTGTATATTTGGCACCAATTAAATTCATGGGGCACCAATATATATATCCAGACTGTAAAGGCTAATAGTTTCATCCTTGGGGCTTCTTGAAGCCTTCGAGCATTTGACAGTTGCAACCACAAATCTTGAATCAGCTTGAAACGCTTCTTTCTGATGCTCTATATTATCTTTTAGAAAAAAACAACTCACTCATAGTTATATAAGTGGGACATTAAAACGTTCAGTCGCTACTGGGAAAAAGTGAAAGAAATTTGTTAACTCATTGAATATGCCATGATAACTTACCTTATTCTAATTCCTAGTATTTTTAATCAAGAATTACCTAATAACTAATATAACCATAACAAACTGAAGAAAAATGAGGGAAGAAAGGAATAAAAGAAGTCCACTAAATCGTCTAAATGACAGCTTTATACATGAAAAGACACAAGAAATCTGTGTAGACCTTCCACTTATATAATGCACTAACAAGACTTTATATGTGTAGTCCAACTTTTTGGTATACAGTTTCATTTTATATGTAATCGGCATCGAACTTTTCTTCACTCCACAAGCACTTTTTCGCATCTCGCTGATTTTAGATGTTAGTATGGATCACGTGCACATATTTGTACTACAATGCAGTGTCCGCGGATATAGATGGGAATAATGATGGGTAAGAACTTTATGCTCAGTAACCATATTAACAATTTCTTAACAGATTTCGGACTCGGATGCAATCATACAAAAGCAAATGTTATTACTGATAATAATCAAAACGGAAATCTGAAGTTACTCTGGTTTTAGAAAAACCTGTATAACAACATTTGTTGGTAGTATTTGGTACATGACTTTTGCAACCAGGTTATTTTGCCTGAGATCTTTGCTTCGATTAAATGGTCCACAAAATGTTAAAGTCTTGGTATAATCTAGCTAAAACTTGGTGCTATTTATATTGTGAATAGGGCAAGACCGACCTGATTACGTCAACAAATTTCAGGCCGTTCAAGGTGTTCCGCGTTGTTCCTACTAATAACAATCAACTGAAAAGGATGATAGAATTATTCGAAACCGCAAAAACTGGAGTAAGGCTTTCACCATAAAGAAATTCGTTTCTGAACATTTTGTTTTGAAAATTACCTTCTATTTAAGGAAGTCGACTTTTGGCATGCACCGAGTGTTGTCAACAACACTGTGGACGTCATGGTTTCACCATCATTTGCATCAAAATTTGAGAAATTTCTCAAAGAACATGGCTATCCATTCCATATCGCCGTTCAGGATCTGAATAAGAACGCTTTTTTCGGTTTTACATTACTATACTAGACAAAAATTTGTAGGCTAGAGAAAGAGTACAACAATAAGTTATGACCCACTAATTCATCTAAAAACTGAAACAATGAACAACTCGTAAGAATCACAGTGTTTTCGACCAACACGTGAAAGGATCGCCCAATTCTGAGACATAAATAAGATGCCTTTGTGGCGTGTTTGTCAGTGTACTTCACAAATGTTTGCATTGCTAGTTTTCACTGCCGTGTTGTCCCTGCAGAAAGTGAACTCGCATCACACCTGTGTGAAAAGATCTACGCTGACTTTGCAGCTCATCCCTTGTAAAAATTTTTCAATTTTAGTGAATTTTAAGTGGACTGCTCTGGTTTGTTGCCAGGAATCTCACTAATTCCTGCACAGCCTTCTTGACTGCTCGGCTTCCCACTAATTCCAGTAGAGCTCGAATACGGGGACATTTGTCGAGTGGACAGACTGAAGTCGGATTCCAAGCTTGAGTATTTAGAAGAAATCACTTAATCGCTTTTTGAGTGGTGTACAGGGTGTTATCACGGCTAAAATATCAACTGACATATCGGCTGATAATATAACAGAGGAAGAAATGCTGAGTGGAATAAACAACCCGCATCACTAAGTTTGCCAGTGGCCTTTTTTACCAAGGAAGGATTTTTACCGCACTCCTAAGTCTCTAATTTCTACCAGCAATCGTGACAATGTCGTCATCAAAACAAAAAGAAAGTTTCCATGATTCAGTTGAACGACTATGTTGATATCTATAATATTGATACTGTTCACAGTATTGAACAACACCGGTGAAAATGCTCTGCTGAAAGAGTATTGCTTTTACGATGGTGGGAAAGCAACCAACTGTACACTCTAATTCTTAAATAAGACGAATTTTTGGTCCATAAGCACTAGTAGCGCAGTCCTCAGTTCAACATTGTGAATGCATTTCCACAACTTACAAGTAACATATTTATCTATGTGATCTTATAAACTGATCTTCTTAAACTGACGCGAGGTTGGTACAGATCTTCGTTGTCGTTGTTTTTGATGTTATTGATTGATGGCTGACGTTTCGGCGATTTCGTCTTCCTCAGAGCCTGGACGTACTTTATGTTAGAATACTTTTTATTACTCGGTGGAAAAGAAGGTTAAAGTATTAACAGTATTGACAAGTAACAGAAATACGAAGGATTTGGGTCAAACTTCTAATAGCACACCACCTTGCGTGTGATAAACAAATCAGAATCCATGTCATCTCCTGTGAAGTGTAACAGTGTTAAGATCTGTTACTGATGGAATTTGCTACCACCCTGTCGTAAACAACAAAGCCGAATAAAGCGTCAAGCCTTCTTTACTCTGATGTAAATACTTGGTAGTTTTCGGAAGCTCCAGACGACTAAGTTGCTACTTTAATCTCTAGACAACACTTGCCATTTCTGTTTGCGCCTTTCATTCTCACACGAGAGGTAATCGACAACAAAGTAGCAAAAATCTGTCCCTTTCCGTTAACGTTTTCAACTCACACTAAAACGTTCCAAGTTCAAAGTCGTAAGCTATAAGTAATTTAGAATATTGGTTCATATGTCAATATTCTGCAAACTGTGAAAGACGGAAGATGTGAAATTGCACTCTATCACTGAGAAAGTCGATAATGAATGACTGAATTCACAGTTGAACATGTGATCTTTACTCCAAAGATTATGAAAGACTTCGATTGTTTTTGTCCTTGAACTACTTTACATCAATCGCAGAATGTTTGAAATGCTTTGCATGCATCAAAAAGAGCATGAAAATCATGAAAAATAGATCTGTGTTTACGAGGAAACTTATTTCTTTTTTCCTTAGAGATCATGAAGACTAAAGCCACATTACCACCAAAACCATGACGGCTTATTGACTCATTCGAAATCAAGCATGCCGACAATATTTCTATCGTTTTTTAAATTTCTCTCTTGATGGACACGAACATCACACACTCATGTCATACGTTCACAATCCAGGTGAACCTCGCCAAGGATGATCACCAACTCTTTAGTGAGAATTGACATCTTAACGAATTCCACTCAATTCACCTTTTTCATTACTGGAAACGATAGGAGATTATCGCAAGAACTGAAAATCTTGACAAATCGGATTTCCACATTGAGTTACTTCTTTTTGGTGGAACTGTTACTTCATTAGATTTCTCACGTTAGTGTCAACTATACCTGTTTAAACAATGATCAGAGATTTTTTAACTAGTTTACCTAGTTTTCGTTTCACTTATATGAACAAATTAATTTGTGCATACCGAGAAACAGCCGACAATTTAACGTCCCTAATTATTAATGTTTCAGACTCCTTATCGAAAAAGAGGGATCAATCAGAATGAACATGGAAAGTGCTCGCAAACAACACTTTGTGCGTTTACATGACGACACTAGCAAGCTTTCCAGTAAACTAAGGTTGGTAACCGTACCTCTTGGCAAATATCACACTTGTTAACATAATAAACTTCCCAAACTTACAAGGACCTGCTTACCTGCTTAAGTATTTTAGCTACGTGAATATGCTCGTAGAATGTTTTCAAACAAAAGCTCTCCCACGAACCTCCATTGTGCAGCGACACCTATGTAGATCCACCAAGGCAAAGGTGGATTCAGATTGGTTCACTGTCTCTGCTACAACTGGATTGACTTATGATTTGCACATGTATCAGCTATGGAAGCCGAACAAGGCACCCTGATGATACAAGTGACGGATACATTAGGTTTTTCAGAACTTAATGTAGGATTTGCAATTTCATTTTTCAGGTTTATTTTCTAGCAATAATTTTTCTTTCGAATGCTGTACTATTACATATTATTGCAAAGCTCATTTTATGTACTTTCCCTAAGTGCAGTTGAATTACGATATAAACGGTACTTTTAACAAACATTATAGATTAGAAATTATGATGTCAAAATAGCAATTTCGACAAATATACTTCTACGAATTCAAACTCGGACATATGCTGCGCAAACGGCTTGAAAAATTGAGGTATGGGAGCAAGAAAGTATCAACGAACGCATAGTTCAACCTTCTTCCAACGGTTTACCGCCTCATCGTGTCTGGTAGGGGCTCCTGGATGTCGGACTGCGATCTACAGCGAGGAGATTCATGCTCCCTACAAAATCTCCAAAACCTAGAAGGAGTACGGCGTTTCCCAGATCAAATCAGGAAATCCAGCCAAGAGTAAACCATGATCCACCCCCGCTCTAGTATCAAACTAGTCGCATGGTGGCAAAACTCGCTCTGATCCACAAGGGCGGCGACTGCTTGTCGTGATAACGACCTAAAGCAGACTTTGACCAGGATGACCTTGGGACTCCAGAGAATGACAACAGCTAAACCAGCAAAACTCCGAAAAGTGGAGGCTATGCTGATGTCCGCACAACGAGTGAGGACGGGCCGTCCAAGTATCCAAGTAAGCACACTTCAACCTTAGCTTGGAAAATTTCGCCTCGGCATATTAGCCCTTGAAGACATTGTAGAACGGGGATGTCCTGCTAATCATGACGATAAATTAAAGACTCTGATACATGGACAACTCTTCGATAACTTGCAGAAGTCTGTGTAAGCAAGTTAACTGTTTCTGAGCATCTCAACGCTCTCGCGACGACGCGTAATTTCGGTTTTATTGCGGAGCGGACGATGCCTAATTTCTCACTGTGGTAATTGTGACATCTATGGATGTAAAACCGGCCGCCAGCAGTTTCTATGTAGTCCAACTACTTGTTGTTGCGATTTCCGTCCCATAAATCGGTTTTTCTCTATGTTTTGAAAGGAACTTCCGCGCTTCTCTTATTGTGTTTTTGGTGTCCATATCTCTTGTTTATAAAGAAAAAAACCCTCCATCCGCTAAGCAATCGTGCTGCTGTCAGTATTTAATAACGTTCTATACGTTCTGCAAAGAATGGTAGAATGTTTACTTCTTAGTTTTGATACCCTCTCATTCCAAACAACACCTGAAATTCATCACAGCTACTGGAAATTAGAAATCAACGAATTGTTTATCAAGAATGATACTGCACACTGCAAGCGCTGCCAGTTTTTCGAGGCGGAAGCACTTTAGCATCTCTATTGGATTGGCTACCATTTTACTACAAGATGTATAACAGAAACTTTTGTGCATCAAAACAAGCCATCGGAAAGAAAATGATACAAATTGATAACACTCGTCATGAAAGTGTTAAGAAAATTGAATAGCCGAAGAAGCTCGCCAAATGGGTGCCGTAAGAATCGAATGACAAAGAAAAGCAAATTATTGTCAACGGATAGTCGTTATCAACAACAACCGTCCTGTATAAATGACCGCTACTGGCTGATGTTGGCTCATTCGAGCAGTGCTCCAATGAAGAAGACGCGACTCGATATGACAACGAAGATACCAACCGAGAAGAGGAACTATGGACGGACCACCAACTCGGATCATCGGCTCTGATGAAAAAGATGTCGAAACGTCAGCCGAATAATCATCTTTATCAACCCCGAGTTAGCTTAACAATCCAAGAAGGTAAAGCAAACATCGTTTCGATGTATCGTCGCGCTTATCCTACGCAACCATACCGACCCCTTTCTCGACCACATGGTGGTGTGCGACAACAAACAAATTCTGTACGACAACGGGCGATGATCGGGTGCGTTTGGACAGCGATGAAGCTCTGTAAGAAGATAAAGGATAAAGCTCTAGACGTTGACCAATATCTGAGGGACACGCCAAGCATTCGACATCGTTAAGCATCGTTAAAGGTGACTGAATGTATATTTAGCCATTACAATTACTGATAGTGGCCTACCAATGTATCGAACCACTGCTGCTATCTTCTCAGACAGGTCTGATACCACTTTGCCGACAGTGGAGGGATGGAGCGCTTGGTGAGCCTGTGGCAGGGGGATCGATCTCATGTGTATTGCAGGGCACCTCCAACCACTGCCACAGTTGCAAGAGCGAAATTGCGTCAAAAAAAGGTCATGTTGACCGTTTGTTGGTGCTAAGCTGGGGCATTCCACTGCAACATCTTGAATTCGGGTGAAACAGTTATGGCCGAAAAGTTCATCCAGCAGATCAACCAAATGTACTAAAAATTTCATCGCTTGCGCCTCTCATTGGTCAATAGAGAGTGAATAATCTTAGTTCATGATAATGCATGGCGATTCATTTTACTAGGGACGCTACAGAAGTTGAACGAACTGCGCAACGAAACTGCCTGATCCATAATATTTGCCAAACTTCTCGCCTAATGACTACCACTTCTTCGAGCATCTCGATAAATTGCTGTGCACGAAATTCTTTGGAAACAAAGCCAAAGATAAAACTGCCTTCAACGACTTGAATGCCCTCAGAAGTCCAGAATTTGTTGCAACTGGAATGAATAACCCACCCATGGACCTACAAATTAGAATGGAATGAACAGGGTGAGCGGCTCTTTGAGTTTATCACGACAACCAAGAACATCCATGGTAATCCCCAATTCGAGAAGCCCCACCTTCAATGCTGGACGTGGGAGTCTCCCAATGGAGAGTACCATAACGAAGTAGACCACATCATAGTAAATAGAAGGCTTCGCCCAGCCGATGCCGCTGTTGTCCCAAAATTGTACACTGGATCAGACCACCGCCTTTTTCGTGCAAGATTTTATTCCTCGCTGAAAGGAGAAAAAGCCGCTAAATTCAAAAAACGAAGACCCAGAACCACCATAAACTGGGATTTATTCAATTAGGTAGCCGGCTGTTGGGAAGATACCGATGCCGACAACATCGACAAAGAATACGATCGGCTCACTCAACATTTCACGTTGGCGCTATGAAAGCTGAGAGCTCGTAATTCACCAAGAGAGATCTGTCTCCAGAAACTCTCGAGCTGATACACTAGCGTGGAATCGTACGACCGACGCCCGGACGGAACAGTTACAGCGTCCAGGAAGGCAATGGAGAAAATAATTCTTGAATACTACTCAGATGTCTTCGACAGCCACGTTCACCTTCCGTCATATTAAATTAAGGAGGATGAATATGTCGCAACACCGCTTCTCGTTTCCGAAATCGGACATGCTTTTTCGTCGCTGAAAAATCGAACAGCACCAGGTTCGGACAGGATAAAACCAGAACACCTGATTCATCGTCCCTATAACAGTAAACCTTAGCCAGGCGGAACGAATACTTGCTGACTTTGATAAAGACTGTGGAAAGATTTGCCTTCGACTAAATCTCACAAAAACGATGTTCGTGAGGAACGGATTTGTTTCGTGTGCTCCATTCACGCTCAACAGAATGAATATCTCCAAATGCTCTAGTTATGTCTAACTAGGTCGGAAAATCAACATGATGAACGCCTTAGCAGAAGGAAACGAGCGGATTGGGGAGCGTTCAAGAGGATCAAGGATGTAGTGAGGAAAACAAAGAACACCCGACTCTGTGCCCAAATTTTCGACTGAAGGGTACTTCCTGCTCTAACGTATGCGTCAGAAACTTGGTCGCTGCGTAAGCAGGATGAAAGATCACTCAGCGTTTATAAACTCGCAGTCGAACGGACGATGCTAGGAGTACCCGTGTCATGCAAGTAAGGGAAGGGATCCGAAGCTCCGACCTGCGTCAACGATCAAAATGAAAGATGCAGTTCTGTACGCCAAACAGTCGAAGATAAGGTGGGCCGAATACGTAATGCGTATGAATGACAACCAATGGATAAGAGCCGTTAGTGACGGGATCCTTCGGGATGTCAAACGTGCTGCAGGAAGACCACCGACCCTATGGTCAGAGTTCCTCACGAAAATCCGGAAAGAAAGATATGATACTCAACGAGTGCCTAATGCAAGCAGAACCCATTGGGCTACACTTGCACGCGACAGGGAAAAATGGAAGATTTACTGCGCCCGCTCGAGTCACTCGACTTTCAACGGGACTACAGGCGATACAGGTATGATTAATGTCCTGTTGGTAAATATGTGTAGATTCTAATCATTTCTATTTTTATTGGTAAAGTGTATTCCGAACTGAGATATGCCACTGTTGGAATACAGGTTGAAATCGAAAAATGATTTCCGAAAAACGTAATAAAACTTTGCCAAAACTTTGAGCTCTTTCTTTTCTACTTGCTCTAAGAAGGTTTACACACCTCGTTATAGAGAAACAAAGAATCCTTTTACTGGAGCATATAAAATAAGACATGAAAATTGTCATCGTCAAATCGTCTCCAGTAGTGGTGGAAAACATTCAGAACGTAATTTATAATAAAATGAATGCATTAATAAGGTAAGAACCTTGGGATGGAGAGAAAAGTTAGCGCAGGTAGGACAAAATGTTTGAGTGAATGAACGCTCACCGTATACTCACGCTGATTATTCATATGCCGTATGGAAGCCTTTTGAAAAAATCAAATGTGTGTCATAAAGTGACAATTTTGTCTCAGAATGGGTGAATACCATTCGTATTCTGCATTTGTCTCATGGATGGAGCAAATCGCGCAAGCCATACCTGATCTAGCAAAAGTGGTCAACATTGGTCTTAGTAGTGAAGGCAGAAGCATTATAGGAATAAAGGTGAGAATATATAATATAATCAATCCATTGTCACCGCTCACTGTTACTTAAATGAAGTCAAAATGTGGGTCACAATAGTTTTTGCTTTCTACGATTACCCACTTTGTCACTGACATATTAAGGACCCCAACACTTTACCAGTCGTAAAGAGAATTTTTCCCACCATAAATATGACAGAGTTCATAGTATGGTTTCAATTCTTGCAGTTTGGAGAAGATAAACCATACAAGAAAGTGGTTGTAATCGACGCTGGCATTCACGCTCGCGAATGGGCTGCCATCCACACTGGGATGTATTTTATTAACATGGTTGGTAAAAAAAATAGATTCCATTAATGCCGTATTTTTGTTCTACAACTTATGCGATGATTCGACATTATTCATTCGATTGTTACGCACAGTTTCCTCACTTACTTTTTGTTCACCAAAAACATACCTTTACCTAAATCTAGTCATTCATACATTCAATGTGATCTGTCAACAAACTCTATAATAGTTAACGGTAAAAGTAGATCTATGTAATACTGATGGCAATGAAAACTATAAACTGATACTAGTTTGCTATGCATGCTTACTGACAAGTGGTATGGTAATATGACTGAATTCGACATGCTTACAGATCGTCAACAATCGCAAGGATGACCCAAAAATCGTCAGTTACTTGGAGAACCTGGTCATCTATATCTTCCCAGTTTTGAATCCAGACGGCTATGAATACTCACGCAGCAATAGGACGGATCCCAGAGTCAGATTTGCTTCGGAAATGTGGTATCAAAGGTGTTATAGATAGTACAACCCTGTGCAGCGATGTTTCGTAGGAAATAGTCATTCGCTTCTGTAATCTACATAAACAACATTTCATAAAATGAACTATAAAAGGAAAGAAAACCTATGGTTTCCTAACAATACAGCAACGAAAAGCATCATTTAATAAAAGAATTACATGGGATGGCACTTACGAGAAAATGCTCAAAAACTTACTGCATCCACACGGTTCATTAATAATATAACTCATTTTAGGCACGTATGTGGCGTAAGTCGAGGTCGGCAAAGGCGTGCGCGTTCGATGGTATCTCGAACGGCTGCTGTCGTGGTGTTGACCTTAACAGAAACTTTGATTTTCATTTCGCGGGTGGGCTAAACAGGATTTTGCTCGTCAAAGTCTCTTAGACTTGAGACTACGTGTATTTCCTTCAATTATATCATTTCATATATCAGAACTCCATCTTAAACAGGTCAATCATACATTCTGAAAAAAAATTAGAATTAAAGGACACATTAAAGCAGGGAAAAGACTGCTAAAAACTTTTCCATTTAGAAATCGGATCATCTAAATATCCCTGTTCGGAGATCTACCATGGTACAATGGCTTTTAGCGAACCAGAAACGAAGTACGTCGGCCCAACCAATAAATGAATGGAACAATAGGAAATCATAGGAAAAAGCGAAAAAATATTTTTACGGCAACTACTGTATTGACGTCAATATGTTAAACTCCATTTCAGCCGATTTATCATTCATTTAGAATTAAAATCCTCTCACACCTTTCTTCTACAGAGCATTTTCGAATCTCCTCTTATCACTGAAAGGCCGACTCCAAGGCTATATAACCTTGCACGCATATTCGCAACTCTGGATTTACTCTTATTCGCACCGAAAATTCACCTACGCACACGACATTAACGAAACGGTATGTTATTCCCATTCACAAATTTATGAACATTACCTTATAAGAAACTTTTAGAAGCGGATTGCTAAGAAAGCTGTTGACGAACTTGAGAAGATGTATGGCACAAAATATCGTTATGGCACAGGGCCGGAGGTCATTTGTAAGCACAACATTTACCACTTTATCAAACAAGAATGAATTCTCACCAGTTTCTAACAGACGAAGTATCGACAAAAACTTGCATCTCTGATAATATCAATTTTGTTACACTTGTACTTCATTGTTTGTTTTTTGCTCATCCATAAAACACTTCCAGACCCATTTTCTGGAGGATCAACCGACTGGGCAACAGAAACACTCAAGGTGAAGTATTCCTATACGATTGAGCTTCGCCCAAACTACCAAGGTATCATAAGTACGTTTTTATGAAGTTGTGATATTTTTCAGTGTTAACGCTTCACAAACTATGCTTTCAAAACCTTTGCTTCTTGAAAACGTATTGGCTACAAACAGTTCTGCTTTTGACGACATGAAAAACAACAATGGTCTACCTTGTAGATGGGAGTTCCACGGTTCATTTCTTGTTTCGAAAGCTGTTTTTAAAGCGCTAACTACAGCGTCACAGGAACCACCTCTAAACAATAGTTGTTCCATTCAAAAATACTTTCATTAGATAAGTAACCATATTTACGCATGTGTGCGTTTTTGCGTGCACACAGACTGTACCTTCTACGTCAAACCGGTTCAATTTCCTTTAACTGGTAAGTACATGGAGTGCAGTCAAAGGTTGCTCTTCTAAAGTTAACCACTTAAGAACAAGTGTTTTACGATAACTACTTAAGAAAAAATCAGCAAATTAGTATACTAAGCTCCTACGGCAGATCACGAGGAGTTACTCAAAAAGAGTGGGAATAAATCGTCTGTTACGAAAAATACAACTTTTTATGTGTATCTCGAAGAGGTGAATCCATTGGGCAGTTCACGTAAGACTAACTCTTAAACTGAAGAAAGTAGAGAGATGTCTTTTCAAGTGTCCGGTTGAGTCACTTGACGATTATCGAGGTGCCAGGTGATAATGATACGATTGATTCTGCAGAACCAAGCGGACATGTTCCCAATCCACAAATAAAAACGACAAGGGTTTCATAAATAAAACATTCACTATTTCGATAGTTTGATAAACTCGTTAAAATTCCACACGGATTGTAACGCTTTCCAATGTTTCCATAAATCGAAGACTGATAAATTAACGAAACAACAGCTTTTAAATTTTTCTCATCCACAATGGAGAGTACCACCACAAATTGGTCACATCAAGCAATGTTCCTCGTCCTATAAAAATATTATTTCGCCATGTTCATTGACTGACACTAGAACAATCAATGACTTAAAACATTAGCGAGTCCTCAAATGGAGTCAGTGCGAAAATATCGGCCACTTTTAACTTTAAACAAGCACAACATACCGTATTGCATATTTTATTAATTTTACCATTACAACCTGCACAGCTTTACCTATAGTGTACAACTACTCTTATTCTATCCCAATGAACTTCTGATTTCGTGGGTCCACAAAATGCACTTTTCTCTTTTTTTTAATTCAAGACGTATTTGAAACGCAAAATCAGATGAACAAATGGAATTTGATCCAACAGGATGTGACGATGTTTCCTATTGAATCGTTGGTACACTCGCCCGCCATCTTGCGTTGGAAATCTCAAATGTTCATAGTTTATTCGTTTTCAATTCATCGATTCTTCTTTAACAAATCTGAAGCTGAAGGAATATTCCATACTCATATGTATGCATGCATATATATATATATATATATATATATATGTATATATATGTAATGCGACTGAGTGGTTAAAGGCGCCCAGTGGTACACATGAGATCATTTCCACCCCGCAGGCTCATCAAGTTTCTATCCCTCCGTGGTCTTCAGACTGCTACCAGTTATGTCTGGTAGAATAGTACCACTGTTTTGATACACCAATAGGCCACCGTGAGTCATTGTATAAGCCGTATATGAACTCAATCACCCCTAATATTCGACGAAATCGAGTGCATGGTACATCCCTCAAGCACTGACCTACGCCAAGAGCTTTATCCTATTATCCTTCAATGTATATTTATATCCTTACTGAAACGTAATAACGCTTCTTTTACAACAATTCGCTGTTTTCTTGATAAGCACATAGGACGTTGTTACCACACTCATTGTTCACAAAAGCTAATGTTTTGGCGGATTCTGTCTTCTTCAGTGCCATTTCCTAAGAATCTTCCGCTGAGTATTTCACTTGGAGACGAACCACAAAGAGTTCACATGGATTGGTAATGCCTTCCTCTTTTATAAACTTACAAATTCCTCATCTCTTTCATTATAATTGACGAAGAAATCACCGCCTGTTGGCGAAAATGAGGCTTCGTGGCGAAATTGCCAAATGACCATAAAGATGAAAGTATGAGGATAAAACGGATCTGGCATGTACAAACAAACATGACCATTTAGTAGTCTATTCATCGCTTCAATGTAAAATGAACAAGAGATACACAGTAAAGAGATAAGTTACATGATGCTGCATATATAATGATAACGATTAGACCTGTCCGAGTTTAATTTTGGCCTAGAACAACTAACTGTATCTAATTTTCCGTCACAAATTCTGTCACATACTCCTTTGGAAGAGAAATCCTCAGAAGAACAAGAATTTTTTTTAGACTGGAACGGTTTCGTACTCGATAAAAGCCAGCTAATACCAACGGCGAAAGAGACGTGGGCAGGTGTCAGCGTTGTTCTTGACGAAATCCTCAAACAGTACAAAACCAATCGATGTACGTTTACTTTCTATGAATGTATATATAGCAAAAGCTACACTTCTCAAATAAAGATCATGGCATTAATCCGCCATCTGAGCTTTAACTCTTCACTTAGTTATAATACTGTTTGGACTACTTTACGTTGAACATAAAAACGATAGGCTCTTCTGACAGATCAACAAAAGCTGATGCACTGAGAATTCTTGAGTTAGTCGCAACGCATATACGTGTAAACTGTCTTGCTAAAACATTTTACTGCACTGAATTGACCTCATTTTTACACTTACCTTCAAACAATTATAATCCGTGAATATTGGAGAAACTCATTAATCCAAAAACTAAGCGAGTCTCAACAAACCGCACTGTTCTCCTAGTCGACTACTCCGTAGTTTCGTCGTCTGATGTGATAACCGATGATAAATGACCTAGTTCTGGACAATACTATGACGGTTAAAAAACGTGATTAAAAAATAAAGTCAACGGCACGAAATAACAATAATTGCAGTTCTATTCGCATCTGTATATAATGTTATTACCGCTTTCTCGTGGGAAATTTTATGCCGCTCATGTACCGCTCTATACAAAACCAACCAAAAGGACTCTATTTGGTGTCTGACGCCAATTTGGCAACCTTGGAGAGATCGAAGACCTGGTGAACCTTGGGCGCTAGATCGAACCCATGTGTATTCGAGGGCGTCTCTAAAAACTGTGCTACCCTTCGGAGCCACATATGATTTCACAATCTCGGTAAACTTATAAATACAGCAATGTGGCTGCATATATGTACTGTTGACTTGAAATATGAGCGATCTTCAAATATATATGTATATATATACATATATATGTATACATATATATATACATATATATACATATATATGTAATGTAGAACAGCCCAGTTTAATTGCCACAGACAACGCAGAATCATTTTGACGAGGTTTTCGATTACTGCTCTTGTTTGATCCAGGACATAAACGCACAACGGATGTGTTGATCTACTCAATCACTACTTCCTGGATGGATGACAACACTGAAGTTAAAATATTGATGTAGTAGAAATAATACCACAGAGATTTAATAAATGCAAAGCATACGGCTATCACGAATCATGAAGGTATTCTCGGAAATAGAAACCATAAAATATGGTGGATAGATCACCATCAATGAGGCGATAGAATGGACCACTTTCGATTTTCTTTAAAAAGGACCGAATCTTATACTTCAAGAACGCTTTTAAGTAAAGGAAAGTTCTCGAATGAAGCCCTCAAACAAGTAACTAGCATAAGCTATGACAAGCCATGCTTCATACCTGACCAACCTCTGCAAAGCGTCCTCTCAGCATCAGCGAAGTATCCGATGGAAGCAAAGCCACTGTGTTGATATTTCACAGTAGTTAGCAAGAACAGATGGATGCCTTCAAAGTAGAGAAGTGGTAAGTACGCAGCTTTAAACAAAATCATCAACTATATGCACCAATGTGGAACACTGGCATGAATGACGCAATGAACTTTTCGTCTAAAAATAATTCTTCACAACATTTTGCAAACTTTTCACTGTTCTCAAGAGATGAAAAGACGAGTTAACTTTAAAATAGCAAAACCTAATAAATATTATAAATTTTAGACTATATGTGCGTACGCTTCTAACGGTCAGTAGAAAGTTTTTATCTTATAAATGCTAACACTTTAGTGAAAGAAACAAAAGTCAACGCTACACGTCATGGATGCTCAGACAGATTATTAGGCTGTAACCGCTGGATCGCTGCCACTGCCAATCTATGCTTGTAAGTTTTTACGAGACCGTATGTAAAAGTTCATACAATACTTCATAGAGTCTGCCGTTAATCTCCTACAGAAAGAAGAATTAAATACATCAAAAGCAAAAGCTAAGATTTGATGACTAATATGACGTTATACTAAGCAATGCGAAAGAACTACTTCACGTTTACATTGTGTTGCTTCAACTAGCTCACTCGAGACGTACCTAAATAGCTGCGAGCACAGCTTGCAACAAATTTAGTCCCTTTTTGCTTGAAATAAATCGAAAACGAAGTCCGGAGACTAGGGACAAAGATCAGCTATTTGAGTGCTAGAACCACGTTTTATTACGGGAAAGAAACCAGATATAAAAAAGAAAACATTTCAGGTTAATGGAGGTATTCATAGTTTTTTTTCAGAATTGCCCCAAAATCAATGGCTCGCGACTGCGCGAAAACGTGCAAATTCTGCTAAACAAGAACTGCCTGAAGTCATGAAGCAGCGCTGAAAATCCTATTGAACAATGCTGAAAATCCTATTGAACAATAGTATTTGGCAAATCTATTCGATGTCCACCATTACTGATCGGTCTAAGGTGATAACAAAAGCAGACTCATTTATGAAGCCGTTGTTCATTGTAATTTCAAAAAACACGTTCTTTAAAAAAAAATCTTACGTGCAATAACCTTCTGTGGAATCGTTGTCCCCATGCTTCCTGAAATACACACTGAACAGGACAAAACCTAAGCAAATTTCATGGACTGAATTTCTTGTCGAAATTACGCTTACACTTAGCAATTTCCTGTTCTTCATTACTGAATCTCAGATGCTGAAAAAACATCTGAGAAAGAGTACCTACATTTAACTAGCAACTAGTACCAGTCTTCGTTACCTAAAAGATACGTAACTACATGTTCATGAGGTTATAAAGAACGTATTGCCAAAATTACTTGTCGCATTAGGAAACGAAGAAACCAGCATTCTTCATCTTGTGAAAAGTCATTATGCTTAATATGGAATTCTACTTTTGTTGTGAGATTTTAGTTTGTATTTAAAGCAACTGTCCTCCGATAATGCATAATGGATGGGAAAATTCGCAAGCATTCCAATAAGCGAGTACTGAAAAACGAGGGAAAACATTCTTAAAAACAATCCAAGAATCTTGTAGAAACTAATAATTCAAGAAACGTGCCCAAGACTACCATTTACATTTCAGGCCAATCCAACCACTTTTGTACTTCACGTAATTCAAATAAATTAGCTTGAAATGCACTGAAGCCTACAATAACAAGCATTGAATCACCCAGAAAGAAGCAGCTACACATTTGAATAAAGTTAACCAACGTCCTAGAGAATCCCTGAAATTTTCCAGCACAAGTACTCTGAGACACCATTATCATGATAGCTAGATCCCATATTACTATCGTCGTAAAAAGATCACTCAATCTTATTAAAGACAAGAAAGGAATACTTGCACATAAAGCGAAATCAGATTTCTGTTGCAAACTTGCCAGCCCAATGAAAACTCCTTCAAAAACAAATCCCATCATGAATATTTTCTAATTCTTTTTACAGTGTGCTCTGAACTAAGCTACATACTCTCACCGCAATTTTCATGTACTAAACACAACATGCATGGAACACCACTTTATCCTTTCGAATGTCACCGACTTTTTCTAGTTATATGTAACCATGCCCTTTATCACACTGCATAATCTATATTAACCCTCAACGTTTCCAACGTTTACGTTGGATAGCGAAACCACGAAGCACCACTTGAATGCTGATCCTCCAAAATTAAACTCCTACCTTAAAGCTGTGTGTAACATCTTGCAGTGGAACTCCCTGAAGTTTACTGAGTAGTGTTCCAATTAATATCAAAGCTTTTTAAGCATCTACTCACTTCCCTGATAGCAATATATACCCAAACCTAGCGTTTTGTGTTGAAGTTTCTTCTCAGATTTCCGATTATTCAGCTTAGACATCTTCCGTTCAATTTTTGCAATTTTTTCTTCGAGAAATTTGTGTTCAATCCAACTGCATCTATGGGAACTGACAACTTTGCATATACACCTATTACTCACTGTTAAATCTTGTGTTAGGAACATGTCGTATCTACGGTCTTCTGCAAAACCGAGTGCATAAAATGAGATTCCTATGATCATTCCAAAATAACAGCAGATTTCACTTCAGTATGAACGCACTGTTCCAACATCTACACTTGACAATATTGAAGAAATAATTCTCGCACAGACGGCTCGGATATTCAAACTTCGCATGTTTGCGACTGTTTAATCTCTATGCAACCACCTACGTAATATTCTCTAACGACATATCTTCAGCTTCCATGCATACGTACAAGAAAGGAGCATCGCTACAAGTGACAAAAAAATCGCAGTAAGAAAAAACCACTTGTTCACGCTTCATCATTAGACCGAATCTTATTTCGACAATTCCATCGCTCATGACGCCTCTTTTGGGGACAAGGGAGAACGCTCTGGGTTAAATGGAACACTGGCAACAAATGATCGATTAAATACTATTCTTGTTAGTATTTTTAAAACAACTAGTTGAAGCTCTTCTACTTTCATTGATGCAAAAAAAAAGGGATGCGTAAATCTACTGCTTCCATTTTATACAAAAAAAGACACCGCAACATCCTTCAGATGTCCGAAGAAAAAAGTGTCTGTAACTAATTCAATAACATCTGACCTTGTAATAAAGTACTTAAACTAAAGTGTCTTCACCTCGAATCTTTTATGATCTCACGCTTACTTCACTTTTTTCGAAACTCACCTTTTATCCATCTGCAAAATTTACGTATATTTTCACGAATAACACAACACGTTTATTATTCACTTTACGGTATTTAAGAACAAATTGCAATTCAATTACTTGATCAAGAGATCCGATTACAAAATAATAGTTATCCAAACACATTATGTTATAACATACGATTTAACATGTTTTTCACGATGTTTGAGATTAGAGGAAAATAAATTTAAGTGCTCGTCCGCTCGATGTAGTCGCCCGCAGCATTTTTAGGATATATTTTTGGATTTTTATTTTCGTTATTTTATCATGGAAGTCACGGATCCTAAATATGGCATGTATTTATGTTATCAATTGTATAATCGATTTTTAAGCATTAATAATAAAGAACTTATCCACTAGTGCATTCAACAGTATCATATATATATATATATATATATATAGCAGTCAAAATCCATAACCTATCGAAAGCACTTGTGGTCAACTCGATTTATTTATTTCGTTGCATTAGGGAACGAGAAACTCTTAAGGGAACAGAATACTTTCATTAGCAACATATTGTGCCGAATCATTTTAGTAATTCGCCAGATTCCGTAAACACTGTTTTGCCACAGAAACCACTGTTCTATTCAAAAAACACTTTTACGCTTAAAAATCTTTCAGCATCTTATTACGATAGCCATTAACAATGATAGTTCTGGGTACTGTACGTTCTGACCATACGCAACGAAACAAATAAACAATTACCAGAAACTATGGTAGTTAGGAGGGAGGCAAGTTACACTCGATTTCTACGTGTCCAAAGTTTTCATGAACTTTCTCCGCCCCTAACGAGCTTAACTACCAAGCTGTCACGTGCAGGAATAACAAACCTGGAAAACGACCAGCGGATGAGCGAGCCAACACAGCAACAAAAACAAAGCAGCCACGATAACGGCTCAACTTTCCACCTCCTCAATAGGGTCTGAACCTGGAAGTAAGAATTATGTAGCACGGATGAAACTAAGATGAACCAATGACTTTTTATTCACCCTCTTGGTCTTCCTGCAGGCCCTCCGCGTCCGCGAAATCCACCGCGAATGCCACCACGACCTCCACGACCACGATCAGCAAATCCACCACGTCCCCCAGCAAACGAATTTTGCTGCTTATCACCTTCTGAGCTTGCGAACATTAAGCTAATGGCAAAAATTGCTTGGTGTGTGAATGCACTATGCATAATGTAAAACACACCGCCTTCCTTGCCTTCGCCACCTTCTGAAGGACCACCATTGCCGTTTTCACTTTCCTTAAGGTGACCAGGAGTGGTGTCTTCACGAACCTGAGAAAGTTTGGTATGTTTAAACACAATCTAAGTATCAAAGGTACGACATTATGACAACAAAGGATGTGCTAAGGGAAACAAAAAATTAACCGGTTGCAGAATACGATTTAATTCCTCTAGTACTCCAGCAACCCTCTGATAAGCAATGTGAGCAGGAGCAATGGTCTCGACCTGAAACTTTTCCATTAGGATTTATTAGTGGTATACAGTTATTGAAATTTATCCCATGAAATTATAAACATAAAGACCTTAACATGAAGTGGACCACCGTAGTGGGCATACTGTGGATCACCAGAATTAAGAAGCTCTTGTTCCTTATTTCTGTCCTTTGTGGAACCGCGACCCAACACATAAATGTGGCACTTATGTTGCTTAGCCATAGCTTGCAGTGATGCACCCTTTGGTCCAAGAATTTTTCCAACAAAATTGAACTGAAATAGTGGTACTATTAAAACATCGCAACACCAGAATTATACAAGTGTAAAAGATACCCTAGGATGACGGAAGTTTGGAATCAGAACTTTTTTGGTGACCTTGATTGGTTTCGGAATATCCACTTCGAGCCATTCAGGATCAATGTTGTTTTCCAACTTATCGGCTTCTATACATGTCAAACAAAAATTAAATATTACGCTTCAGTTAAGCTGTCAAATTTCTAACCTGCTGCCAAAAGCCGGCGAGCATTCTTGAACTGTTCACCATATTCCCCTGAAGCGTCGAACATACCAATCTCATTGTGGATTTCTCGTATCACAACCTAAAGTGCTTGATCATTTTCATTCTTCACAAATGATCTTCACATTGGTGACAGCCCCACCTGAACTTCAGCATCCAGCGGACTTTGCGCGACATCGTAGCCTGGCCCACCATAAGGAGGAGGAGCTCCATATCCGCCACCGTAGCCACCACCGTAACCTCCACCTAAAACGCCATGGACAAAAGGCTGAGTAATGAAGATAGACGTGCAGAAGAAATCCTACCAGGAAAACCGCCCGCTGGTCCACCGTAACCATCGAATCCATCATACTAAAAGATAACACAATTGTAACAAAAGCAAATAACAATATAGCAAAATAAATATTATTTATACCGAGATTTATAGAAAGTCGATCTTCTGAGTTATCATATCAAAAGCATTGTTCATTGTCTAACGATGAACTTATAGATGAACTTCAGTAAATTCTCTTAAAATCAGCGCTACCTTCATCAACAGTCCACATTATTGTACCGTTTTGAAATACTAGAGGGGTTCGAAGAACGACTTTCAAGATCCTTTGCAAAGAATGCGATTTCGAGGAAATGAGGTATGAGATCCTCATTACATGCAAATTCCTGGCTTAATAGCGAGTGACCCGTACTCATAAAAACGAAAAAAAAGTAACGCTTCCCAACGCAATCTTTACGTATACATGTATCTACGCCACATGATAAATTTCTTATCAAATAGTGATCAGACTCATCAGTAGACCAGAAACCATCCACGGTTCCTTACACGGACTCCAAGCAGTGACACCGATTACCAGTAAAAATACACACGCATGTTTCCATTTCAAGTAACCACTTTTAACATTGTTTACAAAGGTAGACCCGTACTAATCGATCACCTAGAGGTATAAAACACCTCACGTGTGACAAAAAAAAAGAGCTACACTTTACTCACTCCAGGACCGCCCCCGTATCCACCGCCATATCCTGCACGAGGCCCAGGGGCGCCGCCACCAGCGCCGAAATAATCTTCTCTTCCTGCCATCTGAAAATCAATAAGCAATACTTCGAGAGCAAATAAGGATACCTTTGAACTGTTATTTCGCGACGAGGGTTGCACGAAGATTAGTTTTTTCAATTTATTGATCGATAAGTTGTAAGTACACCACTCTCATCTAGTTCTCATGGATGCGGTAATTCAGAAAAAACTGGAAAAATTCGTGAGCAGATTTCGACCCGTTCTCCAATATGATTTTTTCTTTCGAATCAGGACGTTCCAAAATCCATATCGTTTCTAACACGGGGAAATAGACAAGGACTCCTTATGTGACAGCGGTGTTTTTAAGCTGTTCAAAACTTGAGTCCAGCATGAGCTCGTCCCAAGTCGATGTCTAGTTCTGTTTAAATGATGCCTGGTGTTCGAAGAAGCTCGAACAGGAAGAGAAAATAAGACTCCAGAGATCCACGCACACCCCATGCCTCTGAGATGAAAATCATCAAGATTCTCAATCTGCAAACTGTAAGCAACTGAATGGACCGTACTGTTAAGATGAGAAACGAAGACATATTACAAAACAAGTGCAACCAACTCATTCAGTACAAAACGAACCAGACAACGACGCCCGCCTCACCACTGAGCAAGGCGTGACCTCTGCAATCCTTACGAGTAAAGGACTGTCTTTTGCAGTCTAATTCTGACTGAGCCGGATTAGAGCGCTTGAACTCAATTGAAGCGCGTTAACCATCGGGTCGGCCCTGATTTGTTTGACATTTCATCGAGAACTATGGTCGGCTGACGATATTTGCTGATTCATTTTCCGCTGTATCTAATGTTACACATTCCTTCATTCCTCTTTATGTGACATTAATTCTAACTGCTGTGTTTCGTTTACGTAAGAGGGCGAAGAAGGAAACTTGAGCAACACAATGACCCATGGAGGTGCTCCTGTAGAAAATTTATTGCCTTGCTTTTCGAATGCGGGTTCACTAGTGTGTCATTTGATCGATAGTGGTAGTATGTACTTTGTGGTTGGTGAGGAGTTGGTGTAGGTCAGTTACTGTAATCACAGTTCCCCTCTTGCACTATAGATTCCCGTGTTCTTAGTAAACTTTTGCGAGCTGAGTCGTCCTGCACTATTTATCATTTTTTTAAACGATAGGGCATTACAGTTTAAATTGGGAAATGTTGTAATCTTTACTACGACAGTTTATTACGTACATTTTAAGAGTCGTTGAATGGAATTGGTTGCGAAAGGTGCCAATTCGTACGGATTTGACGGCTTCCCCGTTGTATTCAATCTAGAGCCTTACATTTGCCTTAGCATATTTTACAGGTATGGCCACATTTGCATCATCAGCTATAGCAAAAAATCTAGCTGATGGAGAAGCAGTCGACGAGTTGCCAAAAGCTAAGTATGAACCAAAGAAGCTGCATACGAATGAAATCGCTTCATTATTCGATTTGAAGAGTGAGTACATTAAAAAGAAGAATGACATCGTCAAGTCAGCCACCGGCGAGACCTACAGATCCGGGAAAAGTGTGAGTTATGGTGATTTAGTTTAGTTTCTTTTCTTTCTTTTCCTACTTGAAATCCGTGAATAGATTTTAGAGCGTATTGGCAGTGAAGAAAGAAGAAAAAGTCTCGCTCAAGAAAGAGTCACAAGAGAGAAGAAAGCGAATTAGCGAACACGAAGTAGCTCTGCAAAAGGAAGAAGAAGAGCGACTTGCGCTAGTCGCCAAGAAACTCAAGGTATTGTTGTCTTCATATGTTCGCCATATTTTCAAGTTCTTTAGGCTTGTTCCATTTTCTTGGTAGAAACATGCTTTCGACTCCTCATTGTTGATCTTTGGAATGGGATGAAACCACAGTGATGCTGAAATATTTGCAAACCTCCGGACCGCAGGTGTCTGCGATTGGAAACGAACACGGTACTACCCTTTCTGGGGGCTGACGCGTTCACGACGACACCATGCGGAACTTTCGTTCCGCCTTTCTCTCAGCTATTTTTCTATCTATCAGTTCAATCGTGCCACTAGCGTTAGCTTGCGATAAGAGTAATAACGTGTTTAATCTCCATCGCAGACACCTGCGGTTCGGAGTTTTACAAATATCTCAGCATTACTGTGTTTAGAAATAGCATACCTCGCCTAGATTCTGTCTCTATGAGGATGTTGCTTCCGGAGGTTGGAGCACCACGAAACCAATTACTGCCCAATTTTTTGTAATGCTAAACTTTGTAGATGATCAGTATCTGGTTTCATGAAGTTTTGAAATCCTAAGTAAAGTTTGTATTTTGTGGGCTTTGGTCTGATTAATACATGAGTTTTACATTCTGGATCCGTTTCTACGAGTTTCCTTTCCAGGAAAAAACAGAGCTCTATGACAAGCTGTCCGATGGTAGCCTAGTTCTGAAGAACAGTGACGGCCTGGATGTAGAGTTTCTTGTTGACTTCAACGCAAAAGTGAAAGAAAGGCAAGAAAACCAATTGTCGAAGGTCAGCTGTATCGATGGAAAACCATCTACCTCTAGTACTCCCACTGAACGAGCTCCTGTTATTGAACACTATGTTCCAGAAGAAGGTCAGATCATACGTTTTTTTCTCTCAATTTCTGTTTCTACATCCTGTTGATCTTTTTAGAGAGAAGAGTATATGGTGTCTCACACATGAAGTTCGCCTCAGAGGAAGAAAAGAGACAAGAACAGATCAAATCGCTTTATGACATGACTGCCGAAACAGAAAAAATGCGGGCAAAGAATAAGGCTGAGGCTGAGAAAAAGGCACGTGCTAGGAGAGAAAAACTCAACGCGTTACGGAGGAGAAAGGGTTTGCCAGGTGAATGCATTCCTTTGTATGACAGTGTTAAGATTTGATGAGGTTGTCTTAAATGTGGAGAAAATCTCTAGTTATGGTTTCATTGTATATACGATAGCTGCAGGAATTGATTTTTCTTTGTTACTATTCCAAAATCATAATTTTGAAGAAGAAAGGACGCCTTCACCTGAGCCGGAGTTACCTGATGTTGACGTTAGCGAGATACCTCTGCCTATTGAGAAGCCCCTACAAGTGAGTTAAGTCGTCCTTCTAGTTTTTTCGCCTCCCTGTGTTTTTTTCATCTCTTCTGAATGTAGTAATACTCTTCTTATATGACTGAGACATGCTCTTTTAAACAAGGCTATATTGGGAAAACAAGCACTCACCTGGAAATTCAAACCAGGTGCCAGAAACGCTGTCTTTTCGTTAAAGCGTCGTGACACATGCCTTTTGTTCTCAGCACCAACTTTTTATTAATCTCGGCTTTCATCAGTAGTTTACGGTTTCATTCATAAGCACTTAAGAAGGTGTTATTTCATTGTTTATTGCCGATAAATAGCGTTTCGGTGGGTTTCGCTTTTTTCAGAGCCGCTGACTGTCAACTTAATATGCCATGCCATCTAATCAGCAATGTACTTCACTAATCTCATTAAAAAGACTCGAAACCTAAAATTCATTCGTATTGGAGAAAGCGTCACTAGACAGCCACTGTTTTCTATGAGTCTTGCACTTATTGATGAAGACCAGCAGTGCGAAGTTTACATTTCTGGTTAACGTGCTCTCTTGTGTTAAAAAAGCAGTCTAAGACATTGTACTACGTAGCGCGTGATACCAGCGCATTCCTTTCTGTGGTTTATCTTTGGTGTCTTGGTGTTCATGCAAAGTGACTCAAGAGTTCTGACCGCTTGATGCATTAGGTTCCTGCGCGAAGATGGACTCCGTTTTATGATGCGTTATTTAACAAAACGTAATTTTAGTCCAGTCGTGTGGTGTTGAATCTCCCTCCGATCAATAAGGGCGGCGACTGCTTGTGGTGGTGAGGGCATGGGGCAGACTTCGGCTAAGCTTACCTCGGAGCTCTAGGGAATCACAATGGCTAAACCAGTAAAACTCCGAAAAAGTGGAGATTATGCTGCGACTCGCACAACTCTTGAGGATAGGCCATCCAGGCATCTAAGGATAGGGTAAAAATCTGGGTAGTTGTGCTTGCCCGTATTTTCCCAGTTAATAGTGTAGTAATTTAGAGGTGGTTTCTATCCGGATATCCTCACATTGTGTGTTCTATTGATCATTGAAGCTGTGAATTTGGTGCTTAATAATGGCTTTCCAGCTACGAGAGCAAAAGCCTGAAAGAGAGTGGGATCGAGGCAAAGGCCGATACAATACATGGATACAAAAGCAACGAGATGAGCGTGACGAAGAGTTCGCCCCACCCTCTTTCTACTATCAATAAGCCGTCAATAAACATTAATTGTCCAGGTTTACTCGCATTTTAACCAACGGTTCTGGCCTAGTCCTCTGTACCTTTACTGGTTAGTTTTAGAACCACGAATTACTGACGATCTGCCGTTAGTTTGAAATACACTGGTATTCAAATGTTGTATATGCGATTGTGTGTATTTCCTGTTGCAATGAAAGTGAAAGAAACATTGTATTCGTGAAATCCAGATGGCACCATTGGAAAGGTCGCCAACTCCGAATGTGCCGTGGCACCAACTGGTAGCACACGCGAAACTCTTGAGGGCTGAAATCCGTTCTTGGTTAACGCTGCCATTTTCTAAGATGTCCATTGTACCGACAAAAAACGGATGCAAGCTGTGAGCGTTAAGTGCTGTTAATTAAGTATTTTGCAGAACTTGGGTCTTAATAATTAGTTATTTCTAACTTATGGAATAACGTTCCTTCATTTTGGCATATCAGTATTTAGTGCGACACATGAGTATTTGGTTTCCCTGAAGAGGAGGTTCATTGTTAACTTTAGAGTGTTCGTTTGAGGTCTCAGAAGACGATGAAGCACTCCACTTGCTCCAAGTGAAATTTTGAGGTTATCTATTGCACTCCTTCATTGGTATGCGAACACGAGGTTGATAAAGAAAAGGTCTATTGGGCTAGTGCTTCGACGTCTTTGTTCACCTTGTAGCCGATGATCCGAGTCGATGGTACATAGTCGTTCGTCTCCTCGATGTGATGTCTTCGTCATCGTATCGAGTCGAATCTTCTTCAGTGAAGCACCGCTCAAATGAAACAACTTCACGTGGTGATGCTCTTTAATACAGGACGATGGATGTTGGTAATAGTGCTGTCCGGGGATAACGAGTTGTTTTTTCCGGACAATCCGTGTTACAAAAGTCGATATTATTATCAGCTAGCACAGAGCATAACGAAACTTCAAAACAACATGTTTATAATAATATATCTAATAATTTCCTGTTATATCAATCCAGTACTGTTAATATTATCAATACTGTTACAAATCAGCATCATCAGCAATCGTGCTGAATAAAAGATCATTGCTGGGGGAGATTGCCTTATTTGAGCTGTGGTCCACCGGAGAAGATTCGGCTCGATACTAAAACGAAGATACCACATGGAGATCGGCTCTGAGGAAGACGAAGACGTCGAAACGTTAGCCGAACAAGGCATTTTTGTCAACCTCGTGTTAGGTTGTCAATGAAAGAATACATATTGATATGTCGCGCAGAGGTTTAAGGGTAGTCGGCTTATAAAATTTCAGCTATCGTTTTTTAGTTTTTGGTTTAGAGTTTCCAGAAGGATCGGTTTGTTGTAGATATGCTTTGGGAACGCCAGCTTGTTCTTCAAATCAAACAGTTCTTGCCGCGCATATCCTCATGGATGGAGAGTCTTCGAATATTTTGCTGGAGCCCATGTTCAACATAGATCAGTTCAAGTGAGGTTATCTAGTAGTGTCAAGCATATAGCCAAAGAAATACGCGTTATTATTTTCGTCATTTCGCTTGTCTTTTCGGCTGTTTATGACATCTTCGAGTTTGGATATAACACAATTCGAAATGCAGCCACAATGATGCTGAGATATTTGCAAAACTCCGGGCTGCGGTGTCTGTGGTGTGCACCAAACATGCCATTACATTTTCTGGGGGTTGACGCGTTCACCACCGCACCATGTGAGTCCTTCGTTTCGTCTTTCTCTCAATTGTGTTGTTGACCTATGGATGCTATCAACAATCATCCGTCAAGGGGTTGATCTGGGGAGTACAAATTGACATTGAACCCAGTTAGGCTGCAGTCGAAAGTACGTCGCCATTTTTTATTTACAGCAATTTATCTATTACTTGTAAAGAAGTAGGCAGTAAGTAAAAATTGCCGACATTATAACATTATTCTCTAAAAGATAGATGGAAACTGAATTTCCATGGGAATATAAAAGATAAGAGCTCTTGGAGTTGAATATGTTAAGCCACCGCTGTGAAAAAGGCGAAACGAAGGACCCACATGGTATGCGGGTGAATACGTTAGCCCCAGGAAAGAGTAATAAGGGGTTCGGTCCCCACCGCAGACACCTGCGGTCCAGAGTTTTTCTTAGCATCATTGTGATTATGTGATGATTATTAATGGAGGAGCTAACATTATCGCTATCTCATTATTGGAAGGTTCGTTGCACTTTTCATTGATCCTCTCATCACCAATGCTTGGCTTTGTTTTTTTTTTTTGCTGTCGGATCGCTCAGGTCTGATGTGAGGGCGGAAACAACATTTTTTGCACTCATTCTTGCGGCAGGATTGTTGGGAAAAGACTTTCTGTGGCACTACTCATTTTGCTCATCTAGAACATCTTATGCGAAGAGAAAATGCCATTTCCTTCTTATTTCTCCCTACAACCGATAGTCATCCAAGCGGGCTATTTTTGAGGGGCTTCAGGAGCACGTTTGACATTCAAATCAAGCGCTAGTTGTGAAGACCCCTTCAGTTTTGCTTCTTGGATAGGACGGCCGTGTGGGAGTTGCATTTGTTGCTTTCCAAGTCTCAAATAGAACGTACGCAAAACTTGCCTTTGTTGTTTTTTTCTATGCTTTTTGCACAAGAACTGTGACTGAACTCTTCTTTCTGATTGTGAGGTGAATTTCGGAGGGAGTGATATGTAATGGTTGTTCTCGATCGAGGTTGCTGGGGTTGTAGAATGCCAGAGATTGTTGCAGATCTTTTTCAGCGGTTTACCGGAACCATAAAGAGAAGCAGTCGAAGTTCCTGTTCTCCAGAGTAAGTTTTATACACCCTTCACAGCTTTTCTGCTATGCTACGTTGTTATAGCGTATCAGCAGTACGATGTTGGTATTCAGCGACAAATGGGAGTAAAAATGTGATCACCTAAGTCTGCTTGTCGAAGGTTCAAAAGTTGTAGTTAGGAGGCCTCAGAAGCTCTGAAGGCATCACCATAATGAAGTAGTTTCTGGTGAAGTGGAGAACAGTGAGGCTTGTTACTGTTGTAGGACACCTAGCAGAGATAGTAGTAAATGCCCTTTATAGAAGATCGGTTTGATAAGATAGGATCGATAACAAAAGAACTTACACCGCATTTTTTAAATTTTTCCTCCTGAAAATTTTTTTGAAGAAAATTTTTTTGGAAGCAACACAAAAACAGAACCAATCTTACGAAATCCCGCGGAAACTTGTAAGAATATAATGTTCTACTATCATTCCTAATGAACGGAAGTCAGGACTCTATCTTCTTTCGCCTTCATACAGAATTGGTAAGGCGAAACTTTTACTGCAATGTTTCCCGTATCCCGCTAGGAAAAAACCATCTTAGACTGCTCTCTCTGAAGTTCAAGTTGTGATTAATAGAATGGATAGGAGCACAACTTTAAGGTAAAACAACATCACTCCCAACTGCATTCGAGCTGAAGCAGGAAAGGTGCATTTCTAACATTTCTAAAAGAGAAAGTACATTAGTGGACCAGACTACTAAATAGCTTTGCGTACCGTTGTCCTATCTAGAACAGTGGCGGCTCGCAATCCGTACAAATATGGATCTGCCTTCCTATCCTTCCGATTCACTTGTTGAGAATACTCCACAAACACCTCACCAGCCTCTCATGTTATCTTGCGATGGATTTCTATTCGATTGTTGGGAGTGCTATACAATTTCACCCAACCTGGTTTGCGCGTAGCGAAATTTGTCTGTGGTTTCTATTATATTTCGTATATTACACTTTTGGTCGTGGTCTAATCCTAATTTCAATACTTTAAGTATATCTTCAAGCACAAAATTTTAGATGATACATTAATGTTCTCCTTAACGACTCCATTTGGGGTTTTGTGTTGCACGGGTTAAGTGGATCTATTACATAATCTTTACTCTTAAATAGTCTTTTTTGACTTTGTATGTTACATCAAGCAAAAAACCGTTTTGGAGTGGGCATAATAGCTGGCAGTCAATAGTTTTTTTTTCGTGAGCGATATAATAGGACGTGATCACTTTAAGAGTTCTGTGCTAAATCGATTAACAGAGCAAAGCTTGATGGTGAAAACGTATATGTTTGTTTCTTTAGCTCGGAAATTATTTAATATGTAATTGCTGAAGGTCTGCAACTCCAAGTGTCGAGTTCTCACTAATGTGCGAGAGGCAACGTGCTACGGTTGTTAGTGGAGTGACCGACTATATGCTAGATAAAGATGGATCGACTTTAATGTTCACTACTGGTGAACAGGTTTTTCGGTACGTCTTCTTATTGTTGTCGAGCTTCTGAACGCCGCGTGTAGCGCAGCGGTCAGAGGCGTGCTGCAATAGACACGGGAATCGATCCCCGCGCCCAGGCGTCACCAGGTCTTCAATCCCTCTAGGGTCGGCAAGTTGGTGCCGGACTTGTCTGGGAGGATAGCAGCACTAGCTCCATACATCGGCATGCCACAGCAAGTCATTGTAAACGCCACATATGCACTCAGTCACCTCCAACGATACTTAATGAAGTCGAATGCATGGCGCATTCCTCAGGGATTGATCAACGCCAAGAGCTTTATCCTTCGAGCTTCTATCGAACTTTTGCCAATGATTATTCCTCGTGAATTGGAGCGAACTATGATCATTTATAGATATGCTAATGGAATCCTTTCACCTGTGGAAATACAAGACAAGCTGAGTGATTCATCACCTTCAGACTTTGTGTTCGATACACAGTTCTGCCCTTGTGACTCAAGGCTTGTGTCGTATGTGGTGAACAAGCAGGTCAGCGGTTATTTATGTTGTCAGGAAAATAACGTTTTGAACAATTGGATTTTTCTAAATTTAAGCATGGAACTGTGCATGGATAATTCATCATCTATTCAGAGCAATAAAAATGGATTTCAGATCCACATTGAGCGCGATAGTTCCATAATATACAAGACGCCCAATTCGGATCCAAATGTCTCTAATGGTGTGTCAGCTTTCATAACTCAAGAAGAGTTGGATAGATTCCAGGCTGTTTGGTGGAGTCCAACGAGTACCAGGTGGGATATAATCGATGTAATCTAATGTTCTTTTTCTTTTATTTTGATCTGGCGTAGTAGCAAAATTGTCACTATTTTGCAGTTGTTTTAAATTAGGAGTCTAAGTAGTCGATTTTTCGAGATCAAAACCTTTTAGTGTTTTCAACATGAATCCTATTGGGACTTTTAGGCCTGCTAATACTATTTTTCTAGGTTATTATATGAACGAGTTGATGAGACTTCAGTGCGCTCATTAATGTTTGTCTGTCCAGGACGAGAAGCAGCTCCTCCAATGAAATATCCCGTTGCTGGCACGGATAACGCTATATCTCAGCTGCGTATTATCATGATTGATGGCAATGCTGTCGGTTTCTCGGGTCACTTTCGAGTTGCTTGTCTCGGTTATAGGTTCATTTTCTTGTTTAAGGTTGTCGACTGCGGACTGAAGGAGCCTCTGAAATCCCGATTTCCATGGGTAGAGTACATAGCTCGTGCTGGTTTTCTCAACGATGGCAAAACGTAGGCTATGAAGTTTTTTGCGGAGAAACCACATAATTTCAACGTTTGCAGAGTATGGGTTCAAGTATTGAATCGCACTCAGTCACAGGCTTCCCTGATTCTACTGCCAGAATCCGAATTCGAAGGTTTCAGATCCACAGGCCCCATTCTTAACGCAAGTATTGTTAAGAATGAAGTATCAAGTGCGTGGATCAACGTGAGTTTCTGAACAACCAAGTAGTTGTTAATTGGATAATGAGACTGGCACTCTTCATCTTTCAGACGCATAACTCAATTGTACCTCTGGACAGTAACATTTCTACGATCGAATTCATTTACGCAAGTGAGCAACAATCGCAGTGTCACCTTTACGTAATAAGCGCGAGCGTTGTCAAGTCAGTTCATTTATGGTCTAGAGGGGCCGACATCTTTTTATATTTTGAGCTTTTAAAAATAAAAAATACATGTGACATCATGGGTAGTGATGCGGGAAGCACGTGCAAGGCCACTGGTTCAACTCCATCTCGGTGCAAAAATTTCCTTCCGTATGAAATTATAAAGTTGTTGGTATGGCAACAACTGTCTTTGGAGAGCCCTTCAGTTCTGCAAAGGCTAACGACTATTTGCAATGAAGACCTGAGAACGCCTATCAGAACTACTACATTATCCTATGGAGAATCTATTCTACTTGCATACAGTAAAATTTATAGAGAAAACTAAAACATTCAAACAGGAGCCACGTAAAATAGGATAACTTCGTGGAGGACGAATGCGAGGAAACGAATCAAATTGAAAGGCTTTGACACATACATTACGTGATATCTCTTCATGTCGTAAAAATAAAGAGTTTAAAAGGGCTTGTAGTAACTTCTCATATTCTTTAGTTGTATTTGTTCGCTTGTTTCCGACCCAGTGCAAGTATTACAGCCATGAAATTGTGGGCCTTCGTGAGCGAGTTGTTACTGAGGGAGATTTTTCGGTATGTAAAGCAACGAATGTCGTTCTTGACAAGGACCGCCAGCTTGTTTACTACATCGCCAATGTTGGTCATCCAACAGAATGGAGCGTGTAAGTGCGAATTTTGTGAATGAATTTGTTTGCATGCTCTTGAAAGCGATCCTGTATTGAAGTATGTCGGTTCCAGATTGTTAACAAATTGTTTTGGTGAAAATCATCACGCTGGCTGTACTTACTTGATACTTGACTTGGTATTTGAACGGCCCGTCTTCACTGGTTGTGCCTGCTCCAGCATAATCACCATTTTTCGAAGATTTGCTGGTTAATGTGGTTCCCAAGAATCCCGAGGTCAGCCTGACCATAGTCTGCCCGAGGACTGGCTGTACTTGTTTTATTAAACAAATTACGTGAAGTGATTTAATGTTTTGGAGGGATAATGTCTGTTCTGCTCAATCTTATGTCAAAATCATGCATTTTCAAACGTAAATCAGCTTCAATAGCATTGCGACCTTCCCAATGAAGTACTAAAGCATCAATTCGAAAGATATCTACATGGGACGTCGAAGCATTCCGAAATTTTATGCTCTTTCGTTTAGATGTGTATCGAGTTACAGCGAATCAGTACAAGGAATGCGACGATTGACTGAGAGTGGAACATCCTTCAAGTAAGATATACGGCTTTTCTCGTAAATTGCTAAGGCTCTCGGCGTTGACCAATCCCTGAGGCATGCGCCACGTATTCGACTTCCTTAAGCATCGTTTGGAGGTGATTGAATGCATATCTGGCCTTTACAATGACTAGCGGTGGCCTATCGATGTAGGCTTAGTGGGTCGGGGGCTTGGGGATCGATTCCATGTATATTGCAGGGCGCCTCTGACCACTGCGCCACACGCGCTTCTCTCGCACGTTGTATAATACAGTTTGGTTTTTAGGACTGAACGAGCCTGCCATCAACTATGTTTGTCCCCATCAATGGGTTTTGCATGTTGGATGACATCACTCAGCCAGCCACCACAATGTTGTTATTATTCCTTGGTGTTTTCAAATGGTTCTACACTACCTACGGCTACCCTTGTTGCACAGGTCTCTTCAAAATAAGTGTATCCATTTTGCTAATTATACATTGCATCACCTTAACTGTCTTCCAGAGGTCTTGAGGAATTTTAATTTTTTATCTTGCAAAGAATCCTTTTTTCTTTAAACTTCTTTATCATTGTGACAAATTTGGCCATTAGGGAAACAACATCCTTTTTTAAGATTGGCTTACCTGGTTACACTATCCCGCCCTGTGTACAGATCAATGATCTCCCAGTTATCGTTGAATATCTGTCAAGGTCTGCATTTTTGTTATTTATTGATTCATTTCTTAGGGTTTTATTTTTAGACTTTCCAAACCTGGTTTGTTTCCTATATGCTGGTGATTTAGTAACAAAGTTGACTTTGTTTCTTGATTCTCAAAGGACATTTAGTCGGGGATTCCCGATTTGTAACCTAGCGTCATAATTTCCTAAAAGTGTTGATAATCTATGTTTTTTAAAATCGGAGATAGCGTATTGGTTAATGATGCCGTCGATCAGAAAGCATGGACTCTAGTTCTACACCCGCTCCAACGCTTTCCTCCAATCCACATGGGATCGCCTTAACCAGGCTATCTCCAAGATTGCAAGGAGATTCTATTCAATTAGAACTTAGCAACATTTGTAATGAGGGCAACACTTTTCGAGCAGCGGTGGGATCTATATAATAAAAGTTGGAAAACTTTGGAGGACGATAAATGCGAGCAAAACCTAGTCGAATGCAAGAAGTGTTAGGATTCGCACAGTAGATTTAACGACAGTTCATGTAAAATGAAAATTAAAAACGTGTGAATATTGGGTTTGGAGTAAAATTTACAAACAAGAGAGTAATTTATGAATTGCTTTATTACAGATCCACTCGGCGCTATGCTATGGTAATGAGACCGTCTAATTACGAGACAAACCGGTGTTACCCTGTGTTGCACTACATTTATGGTGGTCCTGGAATACAGCTTGTTCGAAATGACTACAGCACGTTAGTGTTAAAGTTCTTCCCCGAAGGTGTAAAATTCGAGAAGCCGACTTTTAGTTAACATCGGTATTAGTAGACATCATATTTTGTCCTGTGAATTGTCTTTGATGAGCTGACATAAGGTTGTCAAGACGTGTTTTTATCTTCCGTGGCTGACGCTTCGCTGATTTTGCCTTCTTCAGAGCTTATAGGTATAGTTATATCCTTATTATTGGGTGAACACTTTGTAGTCCTAATGAAATTCTAACCTGTAGACCATATCGTAATCTGTACAGAAGCGCTCACTGCTTTCGTTTTCTAAAGAGTTAGACCACTCGTATGTTTGTTATTCAGATAGAATGATGAATCAAACTCACACAGATCGGGAAACGAATCTAAGATAAAGCATCGTTAATCCTCCTACGTGAACAAAATGCGATTATTTGACAAAGGTTTGGTAGTTTAATATGGACACTATATTTCAATTAATGCTGTAAAGTACTCAACGAACAATAGGGAAAAGATCACACAACAATACGTCTGGGCTCTGAAGAAGGCGAGGTCGCCGAAAAAACGAAATGTTACCCACCCAACATCAAACTACATGTTCACAACTTGGTGTGAACTTGTCAAGGACTTTCGTAAGATAATGTGCAAAGTGTTTCTCTTCCAAACATAAGGGTGAAGAACGCTATATTGGTGTGGAACTACAAAGAAAAAATCCAATATGTTCATTACTTTCAAAATAAAACCTCTAATAAGATGAAGCTTGAAATATCTGTTGGAAAACATTTATCTCAAAAATTGTGAAAATTGCACAATTTATCATACTGTTTAGCTATAAGGGGCGCGTATAGCGCAGTTTTTAGAGGTCTTCTGCAATACGTATAGGTTCGATCTCGCGCCCCAAGTTCACCAAGCCTTCCATCCCTCCGGGATTTGCAAATTAGTGCCAGACTTGTCTGGGAGGATAGCAGCACTGGCTCGATACAATGGTAGACCAGCGCCAGTCATTGTTATTACCAGATATGGATTAAATCACCTCTAACGATGCTTGGTGAAGGCCAATGCATGGAGTATCACTCAAGGACTCATCGACAGCAAGAGCTTTGTCCTTTTATGCTTTATTTGTGCACACTTGCATATTTGGAGGCTCCGTCCTCACTGGTTGTGCGGACCCCAACATGATCTCTATTATTTCGGAGATTTCCTGGTTAAGTCATTGTGGTTCCCTGGAATCCTAGACCAGCCTGGCCAATGTCTGCCCCACATCGTCACCACCACAGGCAGTCGCAGCTGTTGTGGATCAAAGGGAGACTTGCCACTATGCGACTGGTTTGATACCAGAACGGTGACGGATCCTGGTATTGGTTTACTCTTAGCTAGGCTTCCTGATGGAAACGCCGGACTTCTCATCTTGATATACCATGCCAGGGGTATGAATCCTCCCCGCTGTAAATCACAGCATGGCACACAGGAACACGTACCAGCTACGATGAGACGGTAAACCGTTGGGTGGTATCCTTTATTTAGCCATAATTATCTCAATCATCTATAGGTTCATCATGTTTTCTTATGACTATGTGTTATCTTTTTCTCCTTCAATCACATAAAATTCCGCAATTTATCGTTTATGTTGAGTTTTTTTGCTGTAATTTTAATGCTTTTACACTCCTATACTAACCCACAATACCCGGTATGGATAAGGTAGTGTCCATATGCGTTTGGATCAGGGATTATATGGACACTATAGTGTCCATTTTCAGTTTAATGCACTTTAAAACTTTTTAACAGCACTACGTATACTATATATACACTCGAAAGCGGATCAAAACAGTAGGACTAAGACTAGAAAAGCCATTTTCCACAGGTAGTGGCCCACAAAATAACTTTTTCCAAAAAAGTTCATTGACAAGTAATTTAGCCAAGAGCCTGCTCTTATTCCATTTTAATCACCAGGGGTACTGTTTAGATTGTTGGCATACAAAACACCGAAATGGACTCAACATAGGTGCAAAACACTTCGAAATACTGCCAGCAAAGTGTTTCCATAGTGGATCATTAGTTCATACCCATCAAACGAAAGAGCGAAGTCTCTTGTACAATTGTGTCGTGTTCACAACCCCTAAAATCTTGTAGTTGTTGAGAATTTTTCTTCCTCGTCAAAAAACCGTAATGTCCGAAGCCGATGAGAAATTCATCGTGTACCACTCGGAGAGCCACACTAAACCGGGTTCGTCCCTTATGAGTTAATGACTCAGAGATTTATGCAGTAGGTAGATTCTAACTGCAAATGCCGAATTTGCGATTGATTTGCAAATTTTATCTCCTTTGCAGGTGGATTCCATTTCAAAAATATACTAAGCTGGGATTTGTTGTTGTTATGCTCGATGGTCGTGGGTCAAGTAATCGAGGCACCGACTTTGAATTTCCTATTTTCGGAAAGCTTGTGAGTGGATCGATAAACGAGTGTGCATGTGTGCTTAAGTGACCATTTTATCTAGGGACAATGTGAAGTAGAGGATCAGGTGGAAGGATTACGAGAAGTGGCGCAGATTATGGACGGAATGTTAGATCTGACAAGGGTGGTCGTACAGGGCTGGAGCTATGGTGGCTATATGTCATTACTCGCTCTTGCTAAGTATCCTCAAGTAATTCGTTTTCACCTTCTTTTGACACTTTTCTTACTTTCCAACATTGATTCAGGATTAATTGATTAGGATCCACTATTTACCTCGACATTGTTCAGTAACTTAGTGATCTCTTTCTGTGCAGACAGGAAGTTATCAGTAACAAGTTTTATTCAATAATGGCTGCTGTTTTGGCGGTTTCACCTTTTCTAGAGCCTAGAAGAGTTAAATTGACACATAGTCTACTCAGCCAAACGCTTTCATAACAAAGTCAAAAACCACTCAATACATAAATTTCATTCGTGTAGTAGACAGCTTCTTGTAGACACTCACTGTTTTTCAAAAACCGCCTTTTTAACGTCAGCATGACCAATCAGCATGTATTTTTTCATCGGGAAGCCACCTTGTTGTTGATTATGATTGTTTGTTGATAATAATTTGTTTTCTAACGGACAATTCCTCCTGAAGCGGTTAGTGTTATATTAGCTAGAACAGCGAATCAGTGAAATGCAACCACAATGATTCTGAGATATTTGGTAAACGCCGTGCCCGAGGTGTCTGCGGTAGGGTACGAACACGTTATGACTCCTGGCTAACGCGTTACCAGCACAACATGAGGATCGTTCGTTTTGCGTTTCTCTCAGCTAGTTTTCTATCTACCAGTGTCATAAACAGTCACCGGCCAACGGAAATGATCTGGGGAGTACATCGAAATCACATTGTTAACTTTTTATTTACTGCCTATCACAATTTTTCACGGGATGCTATTATGTGAACCAGTGCCATCATAAATCACCCGTCAACTGGTAGATAGAAAACTAGCTGAGAGATTTGTTATCAATGGAAGAATGACCACCATTTTATTCTTTGTATGTCCTATAGTTATTGTTGGAGAGCGCCTCACGGAGTCTTGCATGGATGAGGAATCTGCCTGGCTCAGGTCACAAAATTAACTGGAAGCATAGGGCGAGATTACGTGTCATCACAAGGTGTTCCTGGCTGCGAATCATTTTTAGGTTTTTGGAATTAATCTAAACGCTTCAAGAGTTTTGCGCGCTGATGTTTTGGATTCTTATGCTAGGATGGTGACTTTTCATTTAAGTTTCAAGGGTTTCCAAATCTTCGTTATACCTTCGAGTCCTTTGTGTACCTGGTGAAGTGTTCTGAATGACTTTAAGTTTCCCAAGTAGTGCCCTTTTACACGGACGCGGAGTGCTCTACCAGTTTCGCCAATATATTCCTCCACGCACGCTTTACAAGAGATCAGATGCATTGCATCCGAATTTATACAATTGCCGTCTCAAACGTTAGTGCAAATTATGGAGCTGTGCATCTCTCCTAAGCGGTCATACAAGCGGTTACAAACTAGCTCGCGTCTGAGAGTGTTCGGTAGTATCTCAGTCGCTTCTACCGATTTCTCTAGGCCGACAGTTTTTAAACAACGTTTTATAGCTTTGCTTACTTCGTTGGAAATGAAGGTCAGGACAAGAAAGACCTTATTTATGCTAGATTTATAGTTTAGTGGTGTGCTTTTTTCTCTAACATCATCCATTGCAGCTACCGTTTTGTGTCGTCTTTTTCATTTTGTGGAGGATGCAAGGGTTGGATCAATTTTAGATTTTTCGTGCTGCAATAGCAGGAGGGGCTGTTACTGACTGGAAATTGTACGATACAGCATACACAGAACGGTATCTGGGTTACGGAGAAGACCGCGATCCATTCTATGAAGAATCTTCCGTCATCAAGCACGTAGACAAGTTACCTGACCAGTGAGTCGAGTATATTTCAGGCCTAAATACCCTACAGCTCCATCACTACTCTTGAGTTCGATCATGAGCGTGTGGCCGGAAGAGGTTTTTCCACGTAAGCCCAAAATGTTTCAGACCTGGTAGATTGCTCATTGTGCACGGTCTTCTGGATGAAAATGTCCACTTCCGTCATACTGAGGCACTTATTGAGCAACTAATTAAGGCTGGAAAGCCTTACCAGTTACAGGTATTGTCAGCACAGTGATATTTTTTTAACTATTGTCACTTCCGACGTCAATGGAATTGTATAATTTTTCCACCCTACGTATTCGTGTAGTTGGGTCATAAATTTGCAGCTTTTCCCATCAGAAAGACACGGTATTCGCTCATCAGATGGTGCTGCATATCTCGACGCTAGTATTTTGAACTTCATCCAGCAGGCCCTCAAAGAATGATGCAGGACCATAATTTCCAGGATTATCCAAAGCACTCACTTTTAAATTCAGCACTTCCCAAAGAAATGCCTCTTGTCTTGTGTAGCATATCCGTAAAATATGTTACGTGCTTGAATATATATTCGTCAATTCTTGTTGAAATCATACAACTTGTTAGATATATTTTAACTCAACTAGTATTTACGTTAGATACTAATTGAATTTATTTTATTTTGTTTATATGAACCATCATCACGCGTGCTGTATGGATCCCAGCACTTCTCACATTCGATTCGTTTCCTCGCATCCATCATCAACTAAGGTCTTCCAACTTTTACGTGTGGCTTCGGCTGTTGCTTGAGGATTTTCATTTCATCTTGACCAGTTTTCCGACCCATGAGGGAAGGGAGGCTTCTGAGCTCTGAGCGGGATCGAACCAGTACGAAGCTTGTGAGGACCGGCATCACTACCACTATGCTATCTACCCGCTACGAACTGAATTTCTGTTGTCATTTCTTCTAGAGGTGTACTTGCTGTTTGTGATGTATAAAAGTTAACACGGTTCCAGACTGTACAAATACTATCTTTCGGTGCGTTCTAAATGAGTTCGTTGTGCATTTTTAAATACCTTCATACAAAACCAAATCCTTTCATACTCGTTTGTATTTGATTATGAAAATAAACAGTGAGTAAACTGTAGTTCCTTGTTCTATTCAGTAGCACTCGACAGTCGTTCACGTTTTAAATTTCGAAATTATTAATTAAGAAGTTATGGATTAACCTAGCATAGGCGTCCAACGTTACTCCATAAGATTCTTGTTGATAAACCAATGATCGAGAGTTAGAAGGTTTTTGAAATGTTCACTATTTGACGTAAAAGGGTTTCCAGACTAATGCTTTGAGTCGGATGTGGGTTCGTCTCACCGATAGAGGGATGGAGCAGATCAGCTTGTGTGATTTGCCATCATTGTTTTGCTTGTAGTTTATTTTATCTACATAAGGTTCTCGCTGTGGTTTTTGCACTTAATCGTCAGCGTTCTCAATAAAACCGCTAATTCGGACGTCTAGTTGGACAAAGTTATTTTCTACACCTAATAAAGTAAAGGGCGTATCTCGGACATATTTGTGCGTGAGGCGAGAGCGACTGTTGTTGCTGAGAATCATGGTGTAACGACAGTGAAAGCATAAAACGTTCCTTAATAAGGGCCGGTCTAGAGAATTCCGTAAGAGTGATAGAAATACCATCGGGCACTCTGAGACGCCAGCTAGTTCGCAACCGCCTGTATAACCGTCTGTGTACATCGAAAAGCTGCATAATTTACCCTAACGGTAGAGACGGTGAATACACGATTGGAAAGCGTGCGGGGACAAGTACGTTGGCGAAATGGGTAGACCGCTCCGCGTCCGCATAAAAGAACGCCTAGTCGGTAAATCTAGATTAAAACCAAACACTCCACTAGGAGCGCACAGGATGCAGGAACACAAGGAAGAAAATTTTGAAGTAGGAGTCACTATCCTCACGCACGAATCGAAAACATCAGTGCGTAAAACTCTTGAAGCGTTTTGGATCAATTCCGAAAATCAAAAATGAACTGCAAGAAGGAGCGTCTTGTCATCACGTGGCCTGGCTTCATACCTCAGGTTAATCCAATGGTCTGACACATGCACAGTTATAGCCCATGTATTACTCTGTGCGGCTGCTATTCACCAACTCACTGAAATACAACGAATAAACGGTAGGTGTTTAAATGAAGCTGTTTCTTACGCGAATTCAAATTTATTTGTTTCTGTAGTTACACAGACTTTTGGCAAGGAGGATGGTACATGTGGCTTATGGGCGGGCACAGAAGACGGTATGAGTTCACTTCAATTCGCAGCAAGTGCAGCGAAAAATTAGGCGTCGGTTAGAGGGGTCAGCCGTACGGAACTAGGTGTATAACTCAGTGTTAATTAAGATTTTAATTCGAGATATAAATGCTTAGAGATTGTTTTACTAGAGATAAAGCTTCTTTGAACAGATATTTTAAATAGTCTGCTTATGTTGGAGATTTTACTGTTAGACATGGGGAAGAAATAACACCTAAAAACCGTCTTTCTAAAAAAAAGGACAAACATATTGCCCGATGTTAATCGTTATGAGTCAAGGAGCTTGTAAGTCCTAGCACAGATAGATCTGAAAACATCCTAAGGATAGCGTTGCTGATACAAATTCTGCCCATTGTTAATCACCCGTAGTGGTAACCCCACTGCGTGATGAGTAGTAATGTCAATGTTTTTCATCAATAAGCAGACACGAGGTTGTTAATATAGAATTTATTAGAACACAATGGCTGACGTTTCGGCGGTTTCGCCTTCTTCAGAGCCTGGAAAGGTCAAATTGAGATGCGATCTACTCAGCCAAACACTTTCATAACCCTAGCAGATAAAACTTGATAAATCGATTTGTATTCGCATAAGAAACAGCTTCATTCAAACACCTACCGTTTATTTGTTGTAAGTATTTAAGTTAGTTGGTGGATAGCCGCCGCACAGAGTAATACATGGTCGATAACTGGGTCCATGTCAGATCATTGGATCAGCCTGAGGTATGGCGCTAGGTCACGCGTGATGACAAGACACTCCTCCTTGCGGTTCATTTTTGAATTTTCTATATTAACAACCTCGTGTCTGCTTATTGATGAAAAACATTGAATTATCAATTAATGCCGAGGTTAACAGAAAGTCGGTCATGGGAAGTAGTAATGTCTTCGCATTCTTTTTGAGCAAGCGCGAGGTGTTGTTTTATTCCTTATTCACGAACAAGCTGACGTTTTGGCGGACTTGGGCTTCCTCAGAGCCTGGAAAGGTTAACTTGACAGCAATCTATTTGGCCAAACACCATAACCAAACAGAGAAAACGCTAAACCAAGATTTCAATCACATTGAACAGAGAATAGCTTCTTTGTACACTCACCGCTTTCTATGACTCCTCTATTGAGTATGTCGCGTGGAGACCAACCGCACAGAATTCACATGAATCGTAATGTGCTCATGCCATGAGAATAATAGCCTTATATACTGCCCAATATCACGCCTGATAATGAGGCGTTCTTCCCTGCTGTTCATTTTCGGGTTTATGGAATTAATCCAGAACGCCTCGAGAGTTTTGAGCGTTTGTGCTCTCGATTCCTGCGCGAAGGTCGCGATCCGTACTTCAAAGTTGTCCCCGTTATGTCTCTGGATCCTATGAGTGCCTAGTGAGGTATTTGGTTGACGTTTGCCGACTAGGTGTTCTTTTATGCGGACACAGAGGGGTCTACCCGTTTCGCCAATGTATTCGTCACCGCACGTCTTACAAGAGATCAGATAAACTATACCCGAGCTCATGCAATCACCATCTCTACCATTGGGGCAAATTATGCAATTTTGCGTTGCTCATAGACGGTCATATAGGCGGTTACGAACTAACTGGCGCCTAAGAGTACTCGCTAGTGTTTCAACTACGTTTACCGAATTCTCCAGACCCGCCCTTTTTAAGCAGCGTTTTATAGCTGCATTTACATCATTGAGATGAAGGGTAGGATAACCGGGACCTTTTTATCGCTAGCAATGTGTTTGGAAAAATTGGTTCTAACCAGGAGGAAAATCTTGACAGCGCTTTTCTTTTCGAACCATCCACCATTCTATATAGCAATGTAAGAGGTATTATAAAAGATGAAGGATAAATCTCTCGGCGTTGATCAATCCCTGAGGGATGCGCCATGCATTCGACTTCATTAAGTATCGTTGGAGGTGATTGAATGCATATCTGGCCTTTCCAATGACTCGCAGTGGCCTATCAATGTGTACGCTTATATTTTCCTACCTAAGTTCAAACGTTTACATGCAGTAAAGAGTTCATCTCTCCTTAGAGCACTAAGGCTGTGAAGCTGGTCAGCATTTCTAATCGAAAGTTGTAAATCGTCACCAAGAATAACTGCCGTCATGAAAAAAATACCAACTACAGAGATCAAAGCCCCTTTCCAGTTACAACGCCCTTCTAGACCAACGAATGCTTGTGGTGATGAGTTCGTCAAGTACAACGAAGTTTGCTGAAGTAGGGAAGTCATGAAGTCGGGTCATCCAAATATCTGAGTGACTAGAGGAAAATTCTGACCATTGGCGATTGACCATTCGACCTAACGTCCAAGCCACACGCGATCTAGCGAGTCTCCTTATTCCGAGCTAAGAAAAGTAATATCGAGCAAAGAAGCGTGAAAGTAGAACGAAGGAAGTGCAAGCGCAGCGATGCTACAATTCATTTTCGTGAACGTCTAGCAACTCGAATGGGGATCAGTCGAACTAGAGTTCGTTAATCTTTACGTCCTGCCCAACATTGATCACGATTGCTTGAGGAAGCTATCTCACATTAATATGAAACATATTAGTCTTACTGGTTTCAGTGAGAAGGTACCCAGGATTAGCTCACTGAGATCTGTCGTTCAATAGACCTTTACATGTGCTTCCTAATGTAAATGTGCTTCCTAATGTAAATGTAAAATTCTCAGCTTGGATGGTTACGAACGGTGATGAGCCAACTGCGGCTACATACTACATTATCACCCCTACGAACACAACCAAGTTATGATAAGATGATAAACCATTGATGAAGCAGTGGCGAGCTGAGATTGGTGGGTCTTTGTTGAGAAATTACTCATTACAATTACAAACATTGAGTACAGCAGCAGACATTCCTCTAGCGGATATAAAGGACAAATGATGAAGCTCTCGGCGTCGATGAATCCCTTTGGGATGCGTCATGCATTCGACTTCATTGAGCATCGTTTGGAGGTAATTGAATGCATATCTGGCTTTTATAATGACTCGCGGTGGCCTACCGATGTATCGAGTCAATGCTGCCATTCTTTTCAGACAAGTCTGGTACCACTTTGCCAATCCCGGAGGAATGGAGAGCTTAGTGTTAGTGAATCTGGGACGCTGGAACTGACCCCATGTGTATTCCAGGGCGTCTCTTACACTGCATTACACGCGCCCACAATACTATGTGATTGATAAAATCATGACTTTAGTGAGAGTGGCTGTAGTATTTTCAGTTCAGCTGAGATATTGTTCTCGATTGGTCTGGATGCCATCTGTCCTCGACGTGCAGCTAATGTGCAACTTTATTTTGGCCTTCCATCGCTATTAATGTAAGATAGACATTGCTCAGAGATAGGAACCGCAAAATATCTAAACATCGAAATTGTTCGGGGATCTATGAGATTTTAGAAGTAAGCTGATTTGTTTTATCACGCTTCAACCCATAAACCATTGAGTTAATTACGGATATACTTAATACAGTAGCAGCATGATGATCACCTACTAAAGCTTTTAGTGATTTCCACTAGATTCCTTCCTCCACCAAAATTTCTTGCTTCACGTTCCACGCAGGAATTCCCATTTGTCGCTGAGCCGTATCGGGATTTAAAGTGTATTCTAAAATCCTTTTTGAAAGGTTTAAAACTTCAATATGAAGAGATTTTGTAAACAACATTAACAAAAGTATTTCTATGTGTGGCTTTTTAATAAACATTCTGATCCCGTCAAATGTTGTCCTCTTCAGTGTCTTCTTCAGACAATGTTTAACGTGAATTTTCCATGATCGCAGTGGACGGACAGGTTATAACATCCCAACGTTTTGTCGACTTTTCAAAAATATGTCTTTACACGTCTGATCGACCAAAATCCCCCTTAAAACGCCTAAGCGGTGCCAGCAAAATACGAAGATGGCCGCGGAACAGACATCTCCGTTGGAGGAAATTACTCAGTGCTACGAATCTGCCACAGCTACTCAGCATCCAGTTGACTACAGCTTTTCCCTACACGATCGAGTCTTTGATGATGCGTGAGTTCTTGAAGTATTCATTAATAGTTGTTGTAATGTTGATGAATCGATGTTAGGTGACTTTTGCACGAAGCTTTTCCATTTACACATGAAAACGAACTTCAGTTATTTCTAGATTACCAGTACTTGATGTGGATGAAGTGGATAGGATTCTACAAGAAATAGAAAACGAATTGAGCACTAACGGTAATTCGAATATCACCATCTCAATGACGCCGTTAGCATCCGCAATACTCAACTATGATTTTGGTTTGCCTGACACAAATGCTGGGTACGAAGTAGTGGAAGTTGTTGGACCAGAGCGAAAAACTCCTGTGTGCCTTAGAGACGTCGAAGAGAGCGCTGGTTCATAATAACATGGAGACTTAGAAAATTAAGAGCCTAAGTAATGGAACCGTTCAAAGACTGCCGACTCATTTTGTTTCCGCAAGACTGAAACTCGGTATTCATCCTGACCTCGATGCATCTCATAATCTTCTCATTTTTCGAGGTGCCATCTCATCCTGTTTCTGCGTAGTTCCCATAAGCATTGGAGTACGTAGTTGAAAGGAGAGATATGCTTCATCCTATTAGCATCCTTACCCTTTAATTAAATTCAACGGATTCATTATTGACAAATTTTGTTTACATGATCACTGTTCACATAACCACAATGATCTTGCCATTTTTGCAAATCTCTGAACCGCAGTCTTCACATATATTGTGTGGATGCTAGAATTTCTTCCATTCGACTTGTTTGTTCGTCATCATCTACGACAGACTTGGGATTTTCGTGTTGATTCGGCTGTTGCTTGATGACCTTTATTCTTCCTAATGAATGCTTTGTAAATGTTGGTCGAGTCCATACTCTGTGAACAAACCGAACCTATGACAGTCGTAGTTAAGGCATTCATAGAAAATTGAAATATGGTTATCCTCTGTGCTAGCTAATAATGACAGCGACTTCTGCAGGAAGCGTTGTCTGGGAAAAACAAATTATTATTACGGGACAATCGTTATCAACAACAACTATTCAGTATAAAAGAGTATCATCGGGTGAGGTTGCCAAGTTCTAGCGATGCCCCACTGAAGAACACTCGATGCGAAGGCGATGACGCCACATCGAAAAGACGAACAACTGTAGACCATCGGCTCGGATCATGGATTCATAGGAAGACAAAGGCGTCAAAACGTTAGGCGAATAGATATCTGTTAATATTAACCTATCAATGAAATAAGGTACAAGGTACACTGATCGTTTATACCGAGGTTAAATGGAAGTTAATTTACAATGACATTTGCTTTATCAATTTCATATTATTACGAGGTGTTCCGGTGACTCCATGTTCTTTTTTTATCTACTGCCTACTCAGATTTTTCACGGCAAGGTATTATGTAGAATACAACTTCGATGATGCTGAGATATTTGCAAAACTCAGGACGGCAGGTGCTTCCAAGATCAATCCCGCTGACGGGTGAATACTCATAGCACGGGTAACTACAAAACTAGCCCAGAGAAGTGCAAAATGAAGGACCCGCATGGTGTGACGATGAACGCCTTAGCCCCCGGAAAGGGTAACAGCAAGTTCGATCCTCACCGCAGACACCTGTGGTCCAAAGTTTTGCAAAGATCTCTGCATCACTGTGGTTGATTCCATCTTCGTTCATCAGACTTTACAGCGGAACATTACACCCGTAGAAGTTTTAACGGCCTTTTGACTGCATCGATGTAGACCTTCTCGCAAACCGTTTGTGCAAATGGCATTTATTGTTGAGGGTGTCGAGTGTTTTGCAGTGAGATCAACCTTCAGTTTCATTCTCTTTTTGTGGTACTTGATGGCAATGGAGATATGGTACGAACTTTTGTTTGACGAAATGAGGCTAGTTCATGACAAGTTTTAGTCCTTTTGCAAGAGGCGTGTACTCCTCTGTCGGATCTTCCTCTACCCGTTCGTCAAATGAGAAGAGAGTGTGTCGTTTTCTTGTTCAGCAATCGCGAGGTTTTTAAACAGCATACATTTACTTCCATAAAAACACAATACAATACA
>UYYA01000430.1:0-57787 GCA_900624975.1 Angiostrongylus costaricensis
GATCGGTCTAACCTTAAATGATGACGGATTGGTTGACGCATGGTCATCAGGTGATACCAACTTATGTGTTTTAATAAGTAGGTATAGGACGGGACATGTTGGTCTATCGATTTTAAAGTGCGAAATAACCGATGATTTTAAATCCGCAGCCTTTGCCACGTTGACCCATTGATTGTTTAGCTTTCGGTATTGACTTTTATATTCCTTTTCAGAGGATGAGCGATAGAGGGTAGCATCACTAAGATGTTCCTCTGTTATCTCAACATCCAGCTGGTGAGGGATAACTACGAACTCTCCCCCCTTATCACTAACAGACAATCTTATTGTTTTCGAGTTTATTAATTCTCTAATTTCCCGCATGCCACATTTTTTGTGAGGATGTATGGTTAGAGATAAACTTTCTATCGCGGTAGTGATCAAGGGTCTTGAGAACGCGCAGCCTTTGCCACGTTGACCCATTGATTGTTTAGCTTTCGGTATTGACTTTTATATTCCTTTTCAGAGGATGAGCGATAGAGGGTAGCATCACTAAGATGTTCCTCTGTTATCTCAACATCCAGCTGGTGAGGGATAACTACGAACTCTCCCCCCTTATCACTAACAGACAATCTTATTGTTTTCGAGTTTATTAATTCTCTAATTTCCCGCATGCCACATTTTTTGTGAGGATGTATGGTTAGAGATAAACTTTCTATCGCGGTAGTGATCAAGGGTCTTGAGAACGCCGTCCGAAAACGGAATTTTATGTCAACTCCATCGTTAGGGTCCTGCTGTCTAAAGAACGTTTTTGGGAAAGGAGATGGTGGTAGTATCACCTCCTCAGGGAGCGATCAGGGAGTCATTATATATCCACCATCAGCATCGTGTATAAAAGGGCATCACTGAGTGAGGATGCCTCATTCGAGAAGATGGCTCCCTGAGGAAGATCTGGCTCGACAGGAAGGCGAAGACGCAACGTCGAGGCGAACAACAAGCATGGACCATCGACTCGGATCACCGGCTCTGAGGAAGACGAAGACGTCGAAACGTTAGCCGAAAATAAATATATTTATCAACCTCGTGCAAGCTTATCAAGAAAGAATACATATTGTTCTAAACTTCCTCATTGGAAGTCACGAAAAAGCGGTGGGTTTTTCGAGAAGTTGTTGATCATGTAATTACCAGAGAGTCTTTCGTCTTTTTGTAAGTGTTATTGACGCGTTTGGCCTAGTAGAGTGTATATCAGCGTACCCTTCCAGGCTCTGAAGAAGGCGATACTGGCGAAACGTCAGCTAGCGTTGTATTGTATTGTGTTTTCTATGGAAGTAAATGTATGCTGTTTAAAAACGTCGCGATTGCTGAACAAGAAAACGACTCATTCATATTCCGATGATAGGAGTATCCCGTGTCACATAAGTAAAGGACTGGATCCGAAGCTCCGTCTTACATCAACGATCAAAAATCAAAGATGTCGTTCTGTACGCCAAACAGTTGAAGATAAGATGGGCCGGAGACGTAGTGTAAACGACAGCCGATGGACAAGAGCCGTTGGTGACTGGATTCCTCGGAATGTCAAAGGCACCGCAGGAAGACCATCGACCCGATGGTCAGAGTTCTTTACGAAAGGTTTTGAAGAAAGATGTGATCCTCAACGAGTCGCTAGTGCCAGCAAAATCCACAGGGCTACTCTTGCACGCAATAGGGAAAAATAGATTTACTGGTGCCCTCTGAAGTCATTCGTCGACCAACGGGACTACAGGTGAAACAGGTGATCTGATTATAGAGACTGCTTTGTACGTTTACGTTGGACTTCCAGTGAACACGAAGAATAAAGTGGAGCAGGAGTTACACACAACAAGGACGGTAACAGGCACCTCACACGAGCATTCGACTTGATGGTCCTTTAACCAGGATATTAGCCGTTTAGTGAGAATGCGCAGCCCAAACCTTCGGAAGCAATCTCATGTTGATATCACTGAAAATTCAAATCGATACCGAAACACAGATCCGTTTATATAGTGACACAAATAATCAATAAATGGCCGGAGAAACCGTGGACGTCACCATACTCGACGTAGACATATAGGCGGCAAGAGTGATAGAAATACCATCCGACACTCTAATACGCCAGATAGTTCGCAACCGCCTATATGACCGTCTATGTATAACGAAAAACTGCATAATTTGCCCTAACGGTAGAGATGGTGATTGCACAAGTTCGGGTACAGTATGTCCGATCTCTTGTAAAACGTTCGAGGACGAATACGTTGGTGAAACGGTTAGGCCGTTCTTCATCCGCATAAAAGAACACCTAGTCGGTAAATATAAATTAAAGCCAAACACTCTACTAAGCGCGCATACGATGCAGGAACACAATGGAGATTTTGAAGTAGGAGTCACCATCCTCACGCACGAATCAAAAACATCAGCGCGTAAAACTCTTGAAGTGTTTTAGATCAACTCCAAAAATTCAAAAATGAACTGCAAGCAGGAGTGTCTTATCATCACGCGTGACCTGGCGCCATACCTCAGGCTAATCCAATGACCTGACAGAGGCGCAGCCCTCGGCCAGGTATTACTCTGTTCGGCTGCTATCCACCAACTAACTTAAATACTTACAACGAATAAACGGTAGGTGTTTGAATGAAGCTGTTTCTTATGCGAATGCAAATCGATTTGTCAAGTTTTATCTGCTAGGGTTATGAAAGTGTTTGGCTGGGTAGACCGCATCTCAATGTGACCGTTCCAGGCTCTGAAGAAGGCGAAACCGTCGAAACCTCAGCTATTGTATTCTAATAAATTCTATAATAACAACTTCGTGTCTGCTTATTGAAGAAAACATCGAATTATCAATCGATGCCGAGGTTAAAAAAAAGTTGGTCATGGGAATTACTGTCTTTATCTTTTTTTTCTTGTCACTATGTTGTTAAGTTCGAGTACCACTTAATGAATTCTGATACTGTGAGTTTTTCGGAAACAATGAACACAACATGTAAGAACTCCCATTTTCGTTATTGCTAGGAAACAAAACGCAGCTGGCGCAACGGGCACACTACCGCCACAAGTAGAAAAAAATTAGCATTACTAACGACACAGCTACCATACACTTCGCATATCCAACCAAGAATTGTCTATGCACCGGAATCTTTTAGAATGACCTCCTCGAAGTGTAACTATTTCCAATACGAATACTCAATAGACTTTTTTCATTTCTATATGACCCGTCTTCAGGTCTACAGTGCGGATCCCAGCACTTTTCACATTCGATCCGTTTCCTCGCATCCATTACCCACGAAGGTCTTCCAATTTTTTATGTGTGGTTTCGGCTGCTGTTTGAGGATTTCCATTTTATTTTGATTGTCGTAGAATGCTGGTCGAGCAATTCTTCTCGAAGTCCTGAGATAGCCGGGCTGGACCGTTCCCAACTGGATTGCAGAGAGTGGTTTCTTTCCTAGGTAAGTCTGGTACTAATTCCACAACCGCGGACGGATGAGAGGCTTCGTTGGCCTGTAGCGGAATCGTATTAGCATCATGTTCTTGATGATCGACATCACTACCATTGTGCTATTCACTTATAAACCACTTTACATAGACGAACTACATCTGATTCCCCAACTATTCACCTAAAGAACTGTCTTTGCTCTGCCTAACTCTACAAGTACCACGAAAACAGAGTAGCATACATTTTAAGCAGGTCTACCGTACACAAAAAGAGGAAGAGAACCATCTATCACGAAACAATGATTTCACTCAATAAAACACATAATAAACCGAAAACCATCTGGACACATTAAAATCCTACTGCTTGAGATGTGGATAGTTAAAATACTTGAAATATCACATTAATCTCTAATAATCACATTGCAACTGTCATATGTTTGTTCAATCGATTATTACTGATATATAAAGTCCTATCAAAATGCCACAATCACTCTCGAATTCCAAAATACCCAAATTAGTTATCCATTAGCAAACAGCGGAATGCCGAACAGTAACCAAGTAACCATAATCGTACCTAGAACGGAGAAAGCTTCACCAGTGCCCCTCAATAAAAAAACAGGTTTGGAAACTTTTCAAAAAAGTAAGCAGATAGCACCACCCCACTATACTCGAAAAGTACCAATGGATCTGTTAATTCTAGAAGTATTACATAGAAGCTGTAAAAGAAAATAATGCTTGAATTAGTAGAACAGAAGTGTGGAACGGAATAATGAAGTGACAAATCTTTTAAACGTTTGTAAAAAAGATACTCAAGCTTGGTGAACTTTATTTCTTGACGATAACGTATTCAGAGTCAGCTTGTTGTGGTCTTCGTTCTCTAAGACCACTCTCTGGTGACGGTGGCGCAGAAGATCCCTCCTGAATAACTGGTTGCATACGTTGCATACCACACAAAGGAAAGATCTGATAAAGTGATCAGAACGAATGGTTTAATAAAGACAGTTTTAACCACAAAAGCAATAAAAGTAACAACAAATGGAAAACCTCGCTTCCTGTCTGCTCCTGCGACTTACTGGCTTGACTGGCATTACCACCTTCGTCTGCATCATCATCGACTGGTTTCGAGTCATTTTCATGGTCTAGAAACACTTATTGCAAAATCAGATAATATGAAAGAAGAAATTGGACCAAATAATGAGAAATTGCAACTACACATACCACTTTCTTTCGCCTTTTTCAATTTCTTTTTCTTCTCACTTTTCTCAGCCTTGCCACTGTGAGGACAATATTCGTACGTGTACCATGGTTGGAAGGATTCAAAGAAACCGCAATCCTGCAAGACAGAACTGTGTATGAAAAAAGGACAAAGCATTCAACGTTGACCAATCTACACGGCATTTCTTCGATTTCAACAAGTATGGTTGGGAGTGAATGGATGTACATCTACTAGCCTTTAGAACGACTTTCGGAAGCCTACCAATGTATGAAATCAGGGTTTTCAACCTACCAGGAAACTCTTCTACTAATTTGCCTGCCCCGGAAGGTAGGAAGAGCTGGTGAGTTGGGGCACGGGATCGAACCAGCCGTCGATCCGGTATGTTTTGCAGGCCACGCTTAACTACTGCGCTGAACATACCACTCATATTGCGTCTATGACATAACAAACAGTACATGTGTGTCTCTTTCACAAGCCACAGACATCATTTTGTCTCGTACATTAGACTTCGAAAATCGTGCACTTAAATTATAACTCATGCGTCATTTAGCTCCACATAGACCTATTTCATGATACTCTTGACGTCGGTGTCACTTTCTCCAGGACTGGGTGGACACTGATGTCACGGATGTCACCTTCACTATCGACAATCTATGGGTCCACAGGGCACAGGAAAATAAACATTGGAAGGGTGTCTCATCCAGTCAGTAATAAGCAGCTAGTGACAATACCGTACAGCACATATTGCAGCGATGACTTATTGGCTATAAAAATATATGTGCAGGAACAAAACATAGAAAGTGTTAGCAGCAAAAAACGTTTTTCAAACAAAACGAAAAGTGGGTGAACTCGTTTCTGATAAACGATCAAACTCTACACTTTGAATCAGGCCGGCAAGTGAGGAAGAACAACATCAGCAAAAACTATGAGAATAAAACCTGATAACTGCGAAACATAGCCAAAATAATGTTGAGATATTTGTAAAACTCCGGAACGCCGCTGTCTGCTATTACCCCTTCCAGATGCTAAGGCGTTTACCACCGTACCATGCTAGTCCTTCATTTCGTCTTTCTCTGACCCGTGTTGCTGATGAATATTTTCAAACGTACATTTTGTGTACACCCAACCGCCAGCAATATTGGTTTTCTTTAAAGGTATTGGTATGAAAAGTACAAAATTACACTAAAATTAGACCTATGCTAACCTCTTCAACGGTTTATCGTTCTGGCAAAGTGCTAATAAGTATCGTACTTCAGTGTATAAGCTATGAAGTATTAAACTGGAAAAAAAACGCATCCAAAAATTTTTTTTGCAAATTAGTGAGTTCAAAAGACAAGTGTTTTCCGGCTATCTTACATTGATCTGTGCTCGATAAGCTACCGAAGGAATGGAAAAACTATAGTAAACAAGCTGCTCCACGAAATAAACTACCAACAATATAAAGCATTGTAAAATTTGTCCACTTCGAGCGACGACATTCGAACTGAAGTCACATCAATCAATGAGTGATCTTCAGATTAGCATTCAACTGATCAACACTAAACTGCCTACTGCCTAACATGGATGTTCACTAAGCTGACACTTTAGCAGTACAATGAAAAGCATGCAGTACGCATATAATTACTAATATCCTAAAAGAGCAATAAAGAAGATAATCGACGTTAGAACACACAAGTAGGCTAACACTTCAGGTCAACGTAAAGTCGTGAGTATGTTTAGAATACGTCTCAGAGATCTGACATACATACAATTCAAATCGTCATCTAAACCACTGCAGTAGCTACGACGCAAATTCCGGGAAAAGAAATCCAATGGCAACGATTGTACAAGGTTTATAATCAATTCTAGCGTTGGAAGAAATAACGCAGGGAATGGCTAATTGAACACGAATTAGACACCAATACAGACGTTTATAACAGTCGTTCCACAGGTGACCATCAGAAAATAGGATGACCCAAGCAACCACTCGTTTAAAAAAAAACTTACTTCGGTTAGATTGGGTAGTATCCACAGCTTATGACGTCCCATAGTAACAAGCCAAATGACGCCGAAAAGAACTGTGCGCACTGTAAAAGCACGCTGAGAATGAGAGCTACCATACTGTTATAACGAAAAACATTCACAGATTGCCAGAAACTTACAAATGGCAACGATAACAATAGCACCGAAAGCAGCAATTCCAGCAAGAGATAAGTAATAGACACCTTGGCGAAGCCAGGCAGGCCATAAAGGGAACAGACAACCAAGTATTGTACCCAAAACTGAAGTTTGAAACTTTGAGACCCGAATTAATACACAATGGTAATAACTATCAAAGTGTCATACCCATCAGAAGGCCAATGACTTTTTTATACAACGGTGTTGGATCAAATACCCAAACATATACGTCTTTATCATCCGAAAAAACCTGAAAAGCACTGAACATCGGAAAAGAAAAACATTATTATGCCGAACAAACAGATCAACCAAACCTGTACATCATGCACTTCCAGCTTGACTTTCTTCTTTTTCTTTTTGTCCTCATCATCCTAAAAGTAGAGCACGGTTGAATTATGAAACCGGCTCAAGAAAACCGGTTCACTCACCACATAAAAAGAAGTTCATAAAGACATAATGAACTAAATTGTCAAACAACGTATAAAAGCTTTTGCTTTCAAATATATAAGACATACAACGGGACTTAACCTTAAAGTCCTTGGGCTTCTTCTCGTCCTTCTTCTCCTCTGTTTCTGTCTCGGTCACTGTTTCTTCCTCTTTCTTCTTGTTCTCGTGTTTGTCAACCTTACTCAGTCTACCTACTTCTAAAAGGGGAATTCCGAAGTAACAATAAGTTCATCAACAATGACGCCACCAATAACAACCTACCTTTGTCCTTCCTGTCTTTATCCTCTTTCTTCTTTGGCACTAATTTACGTGCACGGAAGAACAGTTGGTGTGCCATCAATGAACGCATGTAGTTCACAGCAGCAAGTCTGCAAAACAGAGCACTAATCCATAGCGAAAAGTATAACCCGGCTTCAAAACTAAGTGCTGTTGAGAGAATACTGGTAACCATAAAAAAACCTCAAAACAACTGAAGGTAGTTAAAAGCTTACCTATTCGGAAATAACGTTGAAGCCTCATTCTTGGCTTTTGTACCATAGCGCGAGTCCATAAGGGTGTCAACCGCTTTCGATCCTGAGCTGAGGGATGATGGTCTCTACTATACTTGTACAAGTTTAATAATTCAATCTATTTGAAACAAGTTGTGCAGAAAACCATCACAAAAGTTTATCTATTGAGCCGGGGAACGACAAACTATAGGCCTGGGAAATCAACCTACAAAGTAGTGGAAAACCCACCTGAAAAGTAGTGGACTTCATTCCCTTGGAACATAGTCGTGCTCGTTGGACAATTGAAACGAACATAGCGAGCAATAGTATCCTGTTCTTTTGAAAGAGCTGCCTCGTCTGTTGCTTCCTGAACGATCATTACTGGTAACCAGACAGAATATTACCTTATTAACTGCAAGTACAACCTGTTGAATGGACATAGTCCAATCGTTTTTAATAAGGACTAAGTCTTACTGAACAGGATTCATATCTCCACACTATACTCGATCAACGGCTTCAGATTATTTACTGGAAGAACGTGACAGAAACAAGAACATTCAACTGACCTTCTTCCCACTTTTCCTTTTCGTTGACATCGATGTTGCCTGAAAATCCCTACCAATAATGAAAACCAGCGCTAATCAAACAGATGAGAAACGAGTACCACAATAATTAACAACAAATCTTCGGAAAGATGAAGACGATGACGATTTGAGAAAGTTGAGGTCAAACGTTGGCACATACAAATAGGAAACTATACAACAAACTACTTACACCCAGTACCATTATACTTCTACAAACCCTTATAAACCTTGGAAACAGTTTGAGTTATTAAAACTTAGAAACTTGGCGTAGTGAAAGGTTAAACGGCTACTCAGACCAGAAACGAAACCACCATCAAAGTTCGGCACTCAAATCGAAAATGTGGAAGCAACCGAAAGCGCTGTTCTGTTGGAGCGCGACAGTCACGAACAACGTGGAGGGGGACGAGTCGTCGATGAAATTCACTTATCGTTCAACAGTTAGGGAACTTCATAAAGTCAGAACATACGATATGGAAGGATAAAGCTGTCGGCGTTGATCAATCCCTGAGAAATGCACTATGCATTTGACTCCATTATGTATCGTTGGAGGTGATTGAATGTATATCTGGCCTTTACAATGACTCGTGACGACTTACCGATGTATCCAGCCAGTGCTCCTATCCCCCGTAGAGGTCTGGCAGCAATCTCAGGCAGGAGGGATGGAGGCTTGGTGGGCCTGGGCGTGAGTATGGATCTCATGTATATTGCAGGGCGCCTCCGACCACTGCGCCACACGCGCCTTTAAGATCAGTTCATAAGGTAGCATAAGAACATAAGGGGAACATAAGGTAAGGAACTTCATAAAACTAAAAGATCTTTCAAAGACATTAACAGTCGAGAATGAATCTCACCACACATCACAGTCTTCATGTGGTACTTTTCAGCCCAACAAAGGACCTAGTGATTGACATGACGGAACATGGAATCTTTATGCAATTACGACTACCACATTTCATTTCCAGGTTCTCTTCCCGAAAAGAGTTATGGAACAAGTACAGACTGCGCAGTTTCAAAAGACAGATAGCTTTGTATAAATAAGCACATAACAACAAGTTACCAGTATCACGACCATTATGAACAAAAATCGTATCATAGCTCAATCACTCAGAATTTAAACTATTGATTGGAGTGGGGACAACAGAGACGTTGTCGCTTTCAGTCTTCATCCAAAAATGAGATGGTCCCGGCGTTATTTTTCATAAACCGTTTATACCTCTTGTACCTAAAAGTACTTCAAAACCCAATGGGCTATCGACGAGTGCACAATTTTTGATAAGAGACCTGCCACTCTGAACAAGTTTTTCCTGTTCCTTTGCATCCTTTTCAGCCTTCCACCGTTTGAAATTATCTTGGATCCACAACTCCTGAGCTAACATGTCCTGGTGTTCTTCATCTGCCATGCACTAAATCCGCATTCATAAAGTTACAGAGTTATGGTCAAGGTACAGACATGAAGGTAAGGAAAAAAAATAGTTCCGTAGACAAAAACTCACATTGAATTGATTCTCGCTAAGACCCAGATATTTCCTTACGAAGTACAATTTCGCATCATTGTCGTACTCTTCTCCTCGTATCCAGTACTTGATTATCCACCTGGCATACCAACAAACGCAGGAAAACAGGGTATATGGGAACTTTATGCAGTGCCATAGGAGAGTGTCATAGATGGATTCCTTCTTGTAACCACCTCTGCAATGTGGTACAGCTTCCGTGTTCATCAATAACATTGACTAGAACTGAAAAGAAATACCTGACGTCCATGTTCTCCTCGATGATACTTCTTATTATATCCTCATTGTTTTTTCCTTTATTTTTCTTTAACTTGCCTTTGTTGTCAACCTCAAGAACCTAGGAAAACACGCCATAGTATGGGACTCCTTGGTATACAATCAGAATAAAAATTGTTTACTACCATCACAGTTTAACTAGGAGTGAAAACCCGACTATCAGACCTTCCTTTCCAATCCAGCGTTTATGGCCATGTTTCGAAATTTTCCAACAGTCATAGCGTATGCTATTGCTTCAGCGTACTTCTGCTTAGCACTGTAGTACTGAAAACAGTACAAATGGGTTCATAAATGCTACGTAGTCATTTCATTGACTAGGCCGAATTTAATTTGCCCATGTTGAATACCGATCAAAACAAAAAGATTTTTAAAGACAAACGTTTAATTCTTTATATTCTTGTTGAGCAAACACGAGGTGTTATTTTACTCTTTATTGCTACTAAACTGACGCATCGGCGCATTTCGCCTTCCTCAGAGGCTAGAAAGATCAGGTTGACCGCAATCTACCCAGCCAAACATCTCTATAAGCAAACAGAAAAAGTGCTCAACCAAGATTTCAATCACATTGAACGCAGAATAGCTTCCTTGCCTACTCGAGCTTCCGTCTCCACTTTAGTTGTCTAGAAAAGAGTAGTAGTACGTAAGTACCACTGAGGGTGCGAAGAAGCTATTCTGCGTTCAATGTGATTGAAATCTTGGTTGAGCACTTTTTCTGTTTGGTTATGCAGGTGTTTGGCTGGGTAGATTGCGGTTAACCTGATCTTTCTAGCCTCTGAGGAGGGCGAAATGCGCCGATGCGTCAGCTTAATAGCAATAAAGAGTAAAAGAACAGCTCGTGTTTGCTCAACAAAAATGTAAAGAATTATTCGATCAATGCCGAGGTTAATAGGACGTCGGTCGTGGGAATTACAAACGTTTAAATTCATTTGAAAAAAGCATCGTTACATTTAACATACCTGGAATAAGGAGATGGACAAAATGGTTCCCAGGATCACCAATCGAACGTCTACCTTGGGTATGACCTTCCGACGGTAGTACTGATAATAATTGTAGAGTCTTCAAAAAATCAATGAAGAAGAAAGAAAAAGAATACATAGGTGAATTAGAACATGAATGAGATTTTCCCCGTTTGGGAATTAAAGACATAAGATATAGCGTATTCATTCAGACAACTGGGAAGCTGTCCAACCTTTCTTCTGGATGATCCAGGTAATAGTCGTAATCTGAACGCGTTTGTTCGTCCTTCAAAGTCTCATAAGCAGTTGCTATCACCCGGAAGCGAGCTTCTGCCTCTGTCTTAGCTATCTGGAAAAGAGAAGTGGTAATTACTTACCTATTTAATACTTAAATGGCCGTCCTCACCGGTTGTGCGGGTCCCAGCATAATCTCCAATTTCCGGAGATTTGCTGGTTAAGCCATGGTGGCTCCCTGGAATCCCGAGGTCAGTCTGGACAAAGTCTGCCCAGGTCTTCACCACCACAGGCAGTTGCAACCCTTGTGCATCAAAGAGAGATTTACCACCATGCGACTTTTTAATACAAGGACGGTGGTGGATCCTGGTATTGGTTTAATCTTAGCTAGGCTTCCTAATGGAAACTCCGGACTCCTTCTCAGCTTAGGAGGCCCTGCCAGGGGATGAATCCCCGCTGTACATCGCAGTCCCACACATAGGAACATCTCCCAGCTACGATGAGGCGACTGTGGTAATTTGCATAAATAAATAGTAGTAAAAGTAAAAGTGAGGTGAAGTAAAACAATGAAATATGAAGAGAAGACTAAGGCAAAACACCACAATAATGTGGGTAGGATACACATAATGGAGTAGACACATCATAGATGGTCCGATAAGTGTAGTCCTTCTAAGAAATCCGCAGTTCAACCCACCTGGTCCTTCACTCGATCTGGATGGTGCTTCTTCGCCAACGCACGGTAGATCTTCGATACTGTCGTCCTGTCGAACTCCTCGCGATTTATCCCCAGCACTTGAATGAATGACTATTTACTACTCAAGGACCATCAATCAATACAAAAAACCTACCATCGTAACAATTTTCAAGACCACAGTACAACTCTTCGGCAAAACCAATGGATAGCACAATTTCTAATCGATTAGTGATTAGCAGCAAAGATGCTAAATGAAGCCGGAAAATGGCTTCCATACCCGAGTGTACCTGAAAACTACCTGTGACACGTGTTTCACATAAAGTAACAGCTTGCAGGTATGCTCGAGTACTCGTGAGTCTTTCGACGCTTCGAATCACCAACGAACTTCTCCTTCACCCCCCACCCATCCCACCCACTTGAGTAGTACTGGAATTTTCAGTTCACTCATACAGAGTAGGACCTGTGGACGGAGAGCACCGATCGTACAATGAGACGAACACTTGGGTTCAGAGTTTGTATAAAGTAGCTGGCTCTTTGACCCGCACGAGTCCATCGACACTTTATAGTGAATATGTAGTCGAACCAATAAACTATTTTTGAGCATAACACGATAAAGATCCACTAACATGTGACCTTTGTGCTCTGTTTAACCTATATCGTATAAACTGGAGTCCGAACTGTACTTCAAAACACGGAATTCGGCAAATTGAGAGCACAATGCTTACGACAAGGCGCGAACAGACGACATGACCTCTTTAGAAGTCATTTTTTTAAGGGACATAGTGGCCGGCGTGACTTCCATAGGTATCAGAGTGAGCTCAGCGAAAAATTATGTGTCATCCATCGAGATGGAGAAGCGAAATTAGGCGCTGTCCCCTAAGAGATGTTGCGTTGACCTATCGATGACATACAATTGGTAAAGTGCATATGCTAATTTAAGTCCACTTTCAAAACATATACGTTAAATTAAAGGCCACGTGTAGGGCAGTGGCCTGACACGCCCTGCAATACACACGGGATCGACCTCCACGCTCAAAGCCCACCAAGCCTTGTATTCCTCAGGGGTCGGGAAATTGATAACAGACTTGTATGGGAGCATAGCAGCACTGGCTCAATACATTGGTAGGCCACCGCGAGTCATTTTAAAGGCCAGATATGCATACAATCACCTCCAACGATGCTTAATGAAGTCGAGCGAATGGCACATCCCTCAGGGATTGATCAACATCGAGAGCTTCATCCTTTTTATCTTTTACAAATTAAATGAAACCGATTTTCCAAAATTCAGACCACTATTAATTTCCTTTTACAAAGCCCGACACATATTGTACGGATACCGGAGTCCCGCACTTGTTTCATTCGTTTTGCCGTTGATCTCGCACCCATCGTCCACGAACGTCATCGGATTTATGTGTGAGCTCGGTTGCTGCTTCACGACTTGTGATTTTCCTTATAGATGGATTTGAATGTGGATCGAGTAACTTCTACATGGGATTCCGGAATAACCACGCTAGGGCATCCCCAAGTTTCTGTTTGGCACCAGTAAGCCGACCGTGCCGAGATGGGAGCGTGGGTTGGCTCGGTGCGCAGCTACAAACTTGATATCAGCAACCTCTCCAAACTTCTGAATATTACAGCATTAGGAATTTTAAGAAGTTAGGAAAAAATCCTCTTGTCCACTATAATAGATTATACCCGGAAATTATTCATATCACAGACTTGATATGGGGATCCAAATGGATTCTCAATAAAGAAAAGGATAAAGCTTTCAGCATTGATTAATCCTGGCCAGCCTGGGGCCAAGATCGATCCCACATGTGTTCTGCAAGGCGCTTCTGACCACTGCACTACACATCCACACTTGCAACATAGTCAACAAAATACTGGACCGCATTGGACTGGTGTTCACAACTGTCGTCCACTGGTAACAAGGATTGTTGTCTGCCAGTGCCTCTTTCCGTCTGTCGTCTCACGACCTGCTTCGAAGTTCACGACAAACCTGTGAGGATTGGAGCAGACTTCAACATTGGAATATCTTCATGGAATCTTACTGTCCAGTAGAAATACTGCTTCTTCTGACATGTTCTGTAAAAGAGTCTTTCATCTCTAGCTGTGAAATGTCTTGTTTTCAGCGATACTTTAATTTCTGAGCAAATACTACTGTTCCGTTCATCTATTGTCGTTTCATTGAACAGAATGGGCCACGATCACCATGAACCTTTCAAAATTCCTCACTATTCGATCTACAACAACTACCAACAGTTCCCAGAGCTGGCGAATCACGAGAGAAGGCTAGCTCAAATTGGCCTCAAAGACCCGTGGATCAGGTGTGTTGTGTCCTTGAGTTATTTCGAAGACTTTTGGTTTGGTGCAGGTTCACTCCTTAGAATTTGTTTAGTTTTCTAAGTAAAGCTTTTAAAAGGTAAGTTGCTGTACCTATGAAGTTTTTTTCAACTGCTTGTATTATGATGGGATTCAGGAACTATGTCTACCTGTACGATCGTGAGTATCCTCATGTGCGTGGTAAATGGAATCACTTCAAGCGGGTGAGTGGAAATTCGTTTCGTTAGGTAGAGTCTTTAACTAGGATGTTTGTCCATGAGTCTTCTTTCATTTAATGGATAGAAACTGGGATTTAAATCAACGTTTTTTATAATCGTTCCAAAGGCTTACCGCTTTTTCGTGACTGGGAGGTGTTCCTGAGTGTCGGACTGCGATGTACAGTGGGGGGAGTGATAAGCAGGGTCTCCCAAGCTGAGAGAGAGTCCAACGTTTCTACCGGGAAGCCTAGCTAAGAGTAAACCAATACCAGTACCAGATTACACCACTGTAGTGGTATCAAAATAGTCGCATGGTGGCAAATCTTCCTCTGATCCACCAGGACAACGAATGCCTGTAGTGGTGACGACCTGGGGCAGACTTTGGCCGGACTGTCCTCTGAACTCCAGCTAACCACGATAGCTAAAGGACCAAACTCTGAGACAATAGAGATTATGCTGAGGCTCCCACAATCAGTGAAGATGGTCCATCAAAGTATTTAGGTAAGTATAAATTTTTTGTGTCGTCTTCTTGTTCAGCAATCGCGAGGTTTTAAACAGCATACATTTACTTCCATAAAAAAAACAGTACAATACAACGCTAGCTGACGTTTCGGCAGGATCGCCTTCTTCAGAGCCTGGAAGGGTATACTGATATGCAATCTACTAGGCCAAACGCTTCAATGACACTTACAAAAAGACGAAAGACTCTCTGGTAATTACATGATCAACAACTTCTCGAAAAAACCCACCGCTTTTTTCGTGACTTCCAATGAGGAAGTTTAGAACAGCTGATTATAGTCGCATGTGGTTGACGACTGCATCATCCCACATCAAAAATCGATGCGAACATACGGGATCAGGTCGCGTATGACCTCCAGGCATTCTTCCCTGCTATTGATTGTAGGGTTTTTGGCATTTATCCAAAAAGCCTCAAGGAGTTTTCGCGCTGGTGTTTTGGACTCCTGTGCAAGGATATTGACTTTTACTTCAAAATCGTCTCCGCTATGCTTTTGTATCCTATGCGTGCCTAGTGGGGTGCTTCGTCTTAGTTTTCGTTTGCCATCTAGGTGTTCTTTTATACGGATACGCAAAGGTCTACCCGTTTCGCCAATATATTCATCTCCGCAGTTCTCAAGACTTTATCACTACCGCGATAGAAAGCTTATCTCTAACCTTACAGCGGCACAAAAATGTGGCATGCGAGAAATTAGAGAATTAATAAGCTCCAAAGCAATAAGATTGTCCGTTAGTGATAAGGGTGGAGAGTTCGTAGTTATTTCCCGCCAGCTGGATGTTGAGATAACAGAGGAACATCTTAGTGATGCTACCAAAGGACCTTTGTGTATCCGTATAAAAGAACACCTAAATGGCAAACGAAAACTAAGACGAAGCACCCCACTAGGCACGCATTGGATACGAAAGCATAGCGGAGACGATTTTAAAGTAAAAGTCAATATCCTTGCACGGTAGACTAAAACACCAACGCGAAAACTTTTTGAGGCTTTTTGGATCAATGCCAAAAACCCTACAATGAATAGCAGGGATGAATGCCCGGAGGTCATACGCGACCTGATCCTGCACGTTCGCATCGATTTTTGATGTGGGATGGTGTAGTCGTCAACCACATGCGACTGTAATCAGCTGCTCTAATCTTGCTCATTGGAAGTCAGAAAAATCGGTGAGAAATCGAGAAGTTGTTGATCATGTAATTACCAAAGAGTCTTTCGTCTTTTTGTAAGTGTTATTGAAGCGTTTGGCCTAGTAGAGTGTATATCAGCATACCCTTGCAGGCTCTGAAGAAGGCGATACTGCCGAAACGTCAGCTAGCTTTGTATTCTATTGTGTTTTATTATGGAAGTAAATGTATGCTGTTTAAAAACCTCGTGATTGCTGAACAAGAAAACGACGCATTCATATTCCAATGCCGAGGTTAATAGAAAGTCGATCCTGGGAACTATAAATTCTTTATAATGAGGGAGAACTAAGCACATTGTTTTCGAGATCATTCACCTCTGAGGTGCGAGTTTCTCATTCAGAAAACGTTTTAGTTGATCTTACCTGGATGGAAAGCTGGTGTTGGTCTTGCGTTTGCACTGATTGCGGTCGAGGAAGGATACCAGTATGTCAGATACGGCACAACTTCTTGGGATTCCCATCATTGAACTTGTAATTCTTGTAGAATGTATAGTGTAGCCTAATAAATAGCTCAATATCAAGTGGTGGTTTTACAATCGTGGCAGTTTTCCCCTATGTACATCAAGGATCTTATGTGTTATAGCTAGGTGATTTTCAATATTTTAGGGCTCATGTCAGCCCTTGAAGCATTTGTAAATGAACAGAAGAAAAAAGCTGGTGGAAACGGCATTGGCGGAGGTGGTATCGGTTCTGCTTCCTTCAATCCGTTTGTTGACTTACGAAGCAAACTTACAACTTCTTTGAGGTGAAAGCTGTTGACTTTCGTTATGACTAATCACTTTTTTTGAACGAGGGATCTAAGTTGAATAGGCGTTTCTGCTAAGGAAGAATTGGACAGTTTGACAGACAACTCTTTGTAATGCCAATTTAGGTGAATAACATAAAGAGGTTTTGTTTGAGCTTTTGACGTAGGTGTTTTCAAAACTTTCTAGCACCTTTCTAATTGAACCGATACATGTTCCTATTTGCAGCGTAGTTAGGTTATCCATCACCAATGGGGACTTGGGGTTTTCATTTTTCTTCGTTTTGTGTCATTTTGACTGTATTAATAAGACTCAACGGTCTACACTGCACTGTTATTTTCTCTTTATTTAAGTTGCTTTTCAGTAGTTTACCTCTTCTTTCACGTTCTGAGACCGCCGATTCAGAGTCATTGACTGGTGAGCTGGGAGCAGATGGCCAGTTGCCGAACACAAGGAACAGGTAGACTACGAGTTTTTATTTCCACTAATATTGATTTTCTCTTTCGTAGATTTTCAGAGAAATTAATTTAGAAAGAACAGTGGTTGGTTCTCCTTCGGAGATGAGAATTTCTTCGGTATGTCACGCACACAGAGGATTTTCGCCTTCTTCTTGTCACTTCTGGGCTCAATTTTCTGCTTCTCAACGGTAGGGATTATTTAGTGTTAATAACAGTGTTATACAGTGTTCCTCGTTACCACTTATTTTCGCTTCTTTTTATTGCTCTAGAATTTTTTGGAAACGAATTCTTTGTCCTATTGGATAGTGAGCATTCCATTTCGTCACCTTAGAAAACTTTTCGACTACTTTCGGTGTAATGATTGCTTGAAATTTCTTTGAGCAAAAAAAGCAAAATTATTTGTTCATGGTTTATTTGAGTTCTCATGGGAATGAAGTGTTAGTCCTATTAGTATTCATCTTTCTTCTCTCCAAAGAGTTTTTCTTCTTGCAATTGAAACTGCCTTGTTTCTGGGCGTCTGTTGCAATGAGTTTTCCAGATATGCTAGCTTAAATTCTGTCCATTTTCCTCCTTTCCGTTTATCGACATGAAGAGGTCTTTATTTCTAGTATGAGGTTTTATGTTCCAAATCTAACCATGTAGCACATTCAGAACCCTACGGGTATTTTAATAATTAGGGAACTTGATAAATAAAAATAGGATAAAGCTCTCGGCGTTGATCAATTCCTGAGGGATGCGCTGTGCATTCGACTTCATTAAGTATCGTTGAAGGTGATTGAATGCATATCTGGCCTTTACAATGACTCGAGCTGGCCTATCGATGTATCGAATCACTGTTACTATTCTTCTAAACAAGGCTGGTATCAATTTGCAGACCTCGGAGGGGTGGAAGGCTTGGTGAGCCTTGAGCGCAGGGATCGGTCCTATGCGTATTGCCGGACTCCTCCGACCACTGCGCCACAAGCGCCGCATATATATATATGTATATATAAGAATATATATATATATATGCGTGTATATGTATACGTATATATGTATATGCATTGCAATGTGCTGTTCCACTTTTATTTTTTCGGGCAAAATTTAGTAACAGAGGGGAAAGAAAGCACAGTTTCTAGCAAAATCTGGTAGTACGACAACCACTCACGTTCACAATGCTTTCGGAGGCATGTCTTGTAGATGAAATCACCCTCGTTCAACCACTTTTCTGCTCTGGTTACAAATCCTGGGCAAAAATAAAGACCAAAAAATCAACAACTCTGGAAAATTGGAAATTTATTCTGTTAGAATAGATAGATTTGTATGTTGCTACCAAGGATATGTAAATTTGTACAGCAATCTTATCATTTGAGTATATCAAGTTGTTTTTCTTTCAAGTAATAAGCCACACTTCAAGCTGAAATGTGCTAACTCAAAGTTGCAAGGATGTTTGGGTTCACATATGCATTGAAATCAGTGTATATTTCAGTGGACATGTTAAATCCACTCCCGATTGATCAATGCAGAATTTTAGAACGAAATCTGTTTTTCTGTAGAAATACTAATAGCGTTATGGAGATTTTTACCGTCACTTGCTTTAGCACTTTAGCCTTCCCATGCTTCTACATTTATTAACATGTGTTCAAATCTGGTCTTGTAGTTTCAATTCGCGATCACCATTGCAAAACTTGTGTCTTATGCTTGGATCGAACCGGCGACCCTCTGTTTACAAGACACACACTCTGTCCCTGAACCAATGAGGCTCTTCGACTCCAGCATGAGGCATGTGTTCAGGTCGTCAGAATAGCAGCTTCAACTCAATTTGTTTTCTCGCTTTTTTGTAATGGAAGTTCATTCACTTTTGAGGCTTGAAAATTGGCAAATAGTGACTCGGATAGGATATTTTGCAGCAATCGTATCATTTGAGTATATAACTGACTGATCTACTCATAGGAAATTTCTCTGCCGATGTAATACTAGAATGTCTTGGTGGTTTTCTGCCAATATACTGCTACTGTATTCATATGTTCATTGCTGTTGACATATTCACTACGACCTTATTACTAATCTTCAGGAATTTTTCCAGTAGTCACAATGTTATCATTAAAATTATGGAGTGGCGTGTGGGGTAGATAGTAAGTAATTAGTAAGTAAAGGAGTTAGTAAGGTAGTTAGTAAAAGAATCGTACTTTTGTGCAAGAACTCTTCCTAGTTGTTATAAAAGCCGTGACACTGTTGACGATTTCGTCCTGTTACAAATATTTGCTCACCACGCCTAGTCCAAAGCCACATACCAGTTTTCCTTTTTTTCTCCTTTTGTTTATCAGGTTTAAGTGGGGTGTTATGACACACTCTACTAGGAATTGGCGGCGCATGAGGTATTTGTACGACGGCGTTGACTTCTGATTGGCTTCTTTGTGTTGTCTGATCGACTAAATGAAAGTTGTAAAATACGCAGGTTACACGCTTGACATTTGCTTTGTTGTTAGAAAGATTCATGAAGTCAAACTATAGCAGCCTAATACCACAAAATATCTTAGGGTTTAATTCCTATGATGGGTTCTGAAGAATAGTACTGAATACTGCTTTAGTCGCTAGAGCAGTGTGTCATACAGCAGTAGTCTGGTTGCCGTTTACCGTCGCTTATTTCTGCTAGCACATTAAAAAAATCGCCTAGTTTTTGCTGCTCATTCTGATATCTCCTCGTACTCAACACTTTGTAGTCTCTTTTTGTGTGCAGGAAGCAAAAGTTGTCATACGTTGCTTCTCATTCTCAATACAACTGGCCAGAAGACAACGCTCAGTGATTACGAACCCATAACGGATACGCGCCATTATGCGTGGCTTCAGAATGGTATAGAAAACGTTAAAACTCCCTACGAGTGGTACACAAACAATTTTTCGTCGGCTGCAGACACTATAGTATACGTACTGTCCGTTATGGGCTAATACTAGTGCTCAGTTGCACGGACGCTCGCTAACTTCGTCGTTGAGCCTCATATCTCTTTTATAAAAGATTTCGAACCATCCATTTACTGCGCTGTCGGAAACACTTCCCTGACCCATAATTCCATGCCATTTCAAAGTGCTCCTGCAAAGCTATGTCCACTTTTAAACACATAAGGGTGAACAGTACAATTTGCTTGCTTCGAGAGCGTTATTTCAACGAAATTATTAGGTTCTACGGAAATTGATGTCCGATTTTAATCTATATTTTCAACGTGGCATATTTCAGCTTGTAATAAACCTTATTTACCTGAATATTTGGATGGCCCGCATTTACGGGTAATGAAGGCCACAGCACAATTTCTGTTGATTTCTCTCTGCCTAATCGCCATCCTTTATAGTCGTCTACTTTTCACACGCTATCATCCGCGAATCCCATTCCGCAGTCGCTCCCTTCTGTAATTCAGCACGTGAGCCCATCGTCTGGGCTGTTCTCCACGAGGACGCTTGCATTCTTTTGAAAACCACTTAACTGTTCTCCTCGTCTGTCTGTCACCTGCTCTTATTTTGTGGTTGATCCATCTGTGTTTCGCCATCGATGTGTATTCTTCTGGAACCCGAAGATGTGACATGTTTCAAAAGTATTAGCTTCGCATTCCAACTAAATGCTGTGTGTGCTGGTTATATCCCATGAGACGTCGTTCAAGCTTTCTGTGGATGGTGCGAAGATTTCTTGACGTGGTTGAACCATCAGCCTACTTCTCTGTTTCGTCGACCCGGTCCCCTTATCTGCCAGTCAAATGCGGAGGGGATTTTGTTGAGAATGTCCTCGTCATTCACGCTTTTCCTTGTTTTTCTTGGATAATGAAAGAAGTTCTTTCCCAACTTTTGGATGAATCGCACCTTTTCAAGGAAAAGGCAGTGATGAGTGCTGAGAAAAATCCTACAAGACGATTTCCATTCTCATTTCGACCTTCATTTCCGAATTTTCCTGTCCATAATTCCTTTTTGTTGGCCGTTGCTAAGCAGTTGTTGATAGTACATTTTCTGCCTCGGAAGTTGGAATGGTTTTGAATGGCCAGGCGCAGGGTAAGATTTCGTACGAAGTGACTAGATGGGAAATAGATGGGTGGTCGAAAAAGCCTACTCCTCCGACAATTCGTATCGGAACTTTCCCTCCACGAATAACAAAGGTTCCATCATCTAATTGCCGTACTGACGTTATGCTCTTTCTGCTCTTCATCTCTTATAAGGTGATCGCAGAGAATTTTATGCGACCGGACGCTTTAAAAAAGCGTCAAGCTCGTTGTCTGTAGAGACTGTTCTGGTATTATAGGTGCAGAGCAAGAAACAGTCTCCATGGCGTGTCTTGGTGTGCGCGTTTTTCCCGTTTCCAATGGCGTCCTGTGCAACGCGAGATTTGATTGTCACCGCTTGTCTCACCACCTGACGTCATGGACGGGAGCGCCCATTGTTCGGTGTACTGAGGCTGCAATTTTCCTTGTTTAGACATTGTGGCTCACTGCAATCCCGAGGTCAGCTTTCCCGAAGCCCTTCTCAGGTCGTCTGCACCCCAGGCGGTCGCCGATTTTGTGGATCAGAGGGAGATTTGTCACTGTCACCATTCGACTAGTTTGGTAGTAGGCCGATAGCGATTTCCGGCACTTGTCTTCTCACAGGTCGCTTTCTGTGTGGAAACGTCGGACTCATTCTCAGTTTTGAAGAACTTGCTGTAGGGATAAACTCCCTGGTGTATATCACAGCCCAACACACCCAAACACCTACCAGTCGCGATGAGGTGTTAAGCCACTGGGAAGGAATAAACTTTATTACTCGAAACTTTACAACCTGCACATTTTTGCGAGTGAGCAACACATTCCTTAATTCCAGTCCAGTAAAATTCCGGACTTATGGTGGGGTTGAAGCTGTTGAAAACAGTTTCGGACTTGACTTGGTTTCTGAATAATTTCTCGCTGACTATGAATTCTTGAGAGAACTGATAGAATGTAGGCGAAAGGTCCGGCTAATATGGTGGATGTACCACAGTTTTGCAGCTCAGCTCAGTCAACCTTTGCAGTGTCGATAGTACGAAACACCGCCTTATTGTGTAGAAGAATTGGTACCTTTCTGTAGCCCAATGTCGAGTGTAAGCGTTGAAATTTTCGGTGCATTTCGTCGTTCTGCTGGAAGTACTTCTCCGTTGCAATCGTCTGATTTTGATTTAAGAAACTGTGATGGGTTAAAAAAGCAGCAAACCACCAAACAATCAGCATAACCTTTTACTGTAATTTCGACCTTCGGAAGTGCTGTAGAGCTTCATATTGATCCGACCACTGAGCCGATGGTCGTCGGCTATCATAGAGCATCTCTTTCTCATTGCACATCACAAGATGATCGAAAAACACGTCGTTCGTTTTGCACAGAAGCCGGCGTTACCTCAAAACGGAGATTTTGATGATTTCGTTCAATAAACGCGACACTGATTTGTCGAGCTTTCTCGTGTGCCAAATCATTTTTTGTATACTCTGAAAACAGTTTAGGTGCTTAAATCAAGTTCTCGAACAGTTATGTATGTATTTGCTTTCACCAGATTCTTCATTTCATCGTCGTCAATAATAGTTCGTAAAACTTGTGCTGGATTCTGCACTCGCTAGCACATTCCTGGCTTCATGCCTCATTAATATTTTGAGTCTTTTGCGGTGCACTACATCTGAGGTCGAATTCTTAGAAGTAGATTTGCCAAAGTCGCTCTTTTGTCATTTGAGATTTCTACCCCTTTAAATCTGTTCAAAGCGCAATTTGAATTCTTATTCAATTAAAATTGCAAAAGTCTTTAATATGAGCTTTGGAATAATGCATAATAATGCAGTAGTAATGATAGTTGGGGAAAAAAACAATTGTTAAAGCATTTAAGAGAAATGAGATTACGAATCGAGCATGAGTTTGCGAGCAGCCTGCGAATCAATTATTGGCGAAAGTGCCTGGACCTAGTTGCAAAAATACTTGGTACTTGAATGGCCCGTCCTCACTGGTTGTGCGGACCCCAGCATAATCGCCGTTTTGCGGAGATTTGCTGGTTAAGCCATTGTGGTTCCCTGGAATCCCGAAGTCAGCCTGGCCAATGTCTGCCCCAGGTCTTCACCACCACAAGAAGTCGCAGCCCTTGTGCATCAGAGAGAGATTTACCACCATGCGACTTTGATACTAGGACGGTGGTGGATCCTGGTATTGGTTTACTCTTAGCTAGGCTTCCTGATGGAAACGCCAGACTTCTCAGTTTAGGAGGCCCTACCAGGGTAAGAATCTCACGTTATACATCGCAGTTCGGCACCCAGGAACACCTCCCAGCCACGATGGGGCGGTAAACCGTTGGGGGGAGCTGCAAAAATATGATAAATAATCTTAAAATGGCCTAGAGTAGAAAAAGCAGTGGTTGCTCACTACAAAATTTGTATTCGCAAAACTTGGACGTCGGGCCAGATCGAATCACGATTTCCCTTTCCGGGGGCTCGCAACTACAGCCTCAAGTTAACAGGGTTCGAAGCCGATTTGTGTCCCCAGATCAATCCCGCTGACGAGTAGTTGCTGATGGCAACGTTAGGTGGAAAACTATCTGAGAGAACTAGGGCCTTCGTGGAGTAATGTGTGATGCGCAAGCCCCGGGAACATCGTTGTGGTTGTAATTCACATCATACCCTGCCGTGAAAAATTGTAGTAGGCGGGAAATAAAAGGTTAAAATTGTGTTTGTACAATTAACAACGACAAAACCTGCCATTCAACCCATTACCAACTGAAGCAAACCTAATCATCACTTTGGTGATGAATGTCACTACGTTGATGGTGTTGCTGATGAGAACTTTATTTAACAGTAGGTAACGTTCCTGCGGTTTCGATTTCTTCAGAACTTGAACAAGCTAAATAGAAGTTTGGAAAGTTTACGAAAATCCCATGAATCAAACTAGGATTGGTAATGTACCGGTGAAGTCGGGAGTTACCGTGTTAGGAGGCATAATTCTCCCTGACAGCTTCGTCGCGAAAGGGTTAGGACACCTGCTGTGTCTCTGTGTTCATTTATATTAGGCCCTCACAACTATTTTAGTTTCCCATCAATGCAACCTGTTTCTAAGGCGAGCTTGAATCGCATGCAGTCTGCAAGAGCTTAAAGATCAACTCCGTTACAGGTCTAGATTAGATACTTTACACAAGAACGAAAAATAAAATGTAGAAGCATTACCACCGCCACTTTTTCCTCGGGCGTTCTTTAGACAGGAAGACTCCAACGAGGGAGTAGATATCCATTTTCGCATATTTTCGGACGAAACTCTCAAAGACCTTAATCTTTCTGGCAAAAAAAAAGTTTAGTGCTAACTTCGCCTTAACGCAAAAATATGTTACGCGATAGTTTCAAGAACTAGTAAGTTCAAAAGCCATAAGAATGTCAGTTAGTGGTAAAGTTAGGAGATCGTTGTTATCCGTCATGAGTTAAATGTCCAAATAACGGAGAGACACTTCAAGATGCTTCCCTTTGTCGCCCATCGTCCGAAAAGGATTTCAGAAGTCAATACCGAAACTTGGACACGGAGTAGCCCAAAGTGGCATTAAACCATCAGTTGTTTTCCAATTTAGGATTGAATTACCAACATGTACCGTCTATCAAAGCACATCTACATAACGCGCGTCATTGTAATGCTTACGTGGTTGAGTCCTTCGACGTGACCACCCTTTACGCTAACGTGTTGAATGCCTCCGCAGTGCAAACCATCCTCGAACTCCTTATATAACACGAAGGAGCAATAAACACGTATAGCTGGTCGATTCAGCGAATCATAGTCTTCTAAAGGAGCGCTTAAACTGCTCATTATTCAAATGGTTAAGAAAACATTAGCCACAAATGAGGGGATTGGGAATGGGACAGCGACTGGCACCAAACCGTGCCACTGCATTTATGTGTTTGCTAGAAGCACCAGTAATCGATGTCTGGCCATTACTCTACTGCAAATATGTGAATGATTGTTTTGTCATCTTCTCCGCACAGGAGGAGATGGACAAGTGGTTTGAATTATTGAATGAACAATCAGAATATACTAAGTTTACCCATGGGAAACCGAAGGAAAACCGACTTCTATTTCGGGACGTTCAAATTAAACTATCGGAATACAGCGACATCATCAAATCGTACCGAAAACCAAGGTAGAAAAGACGTTGTTTCATTACCGTCCTTTCACCCTTCACACGTAAAAACGGCTTATGAGAAATTTGTTTCGAACAGACACTAACGTTTCAGAGGAAGAGGGCGGAGGAAGAGATTGCTGGACTTGGAGCGAAGCATAGCCATTTCCAATGGCTAAAACCAGTTCCATTCGGGATAGACTTGCGTTGACTGCGTGAGTTTCAGTATGGTATATCCGATTTCTTGTGAAGCGTGCAGGGACGAATACACTGCCGAGGCCAGTAGACCTCTTTTTGTCCGTCTAGAAGGGGACATAGTTGGGAGGCCTTAAGTGAAATAAAGTGCTCCACTAAGTACGCATGGGAGAGAAAACAGCATAACAGAAAAGATTTTGAAATCGAAGTCACTGTGGTATGGAAATCTAAAACAGTAGATAATTTCTAAAATTTGAAAAATGAATCAGAGGTAGGAGTACTTTGTGATCATGTGTGACTTTGTGCCATACGTCGGGCTAGTTTCTTGACTTCAACCGGGCACACTCTTCAACCATCTAAGGCTCTATGCGGCTGGTCTCCATACTGGAAGACCTATAAAGAGCAAAATGGTGAGTTTTTAAGGCAAGCTGTTCCCCATCCGATAGAAACTTAGGTGTTGAGCTTTTTCTGCTGATGTCTTTGTTTGAATATATTGCGTATGAGCTAGACCTTTACAGGCTTTGAAGGAAGCGAAATTGTCGAAACCTTAGCTAATTTTGAAGAAAACTTTTGTAACCTCGTCTCTGCTCTATAAGAGGACACAAATTTATTGATCATTGGCGAAGCTGACAGAAAGTCGGTCCTGGGAGCTTGCGCCACAGTTACCGTTCTGTTTGTACCATCTCTAATCACTTAAGAAGTGTCTCGCTCTAACTGTATATTCCGTCCATTCTTGAAGAACGAGCATTTTTCCATGGCCTCAACTTCATGGTTTGGCTCGTTGTTGTTTGCCTGCGATATTTTACTATGTACATATATACCTCAGTGTAGTATGTGCACGAAACTGCTTGGGTAATATGTCGGCACGTATCTACGCAGAGTAGAAAAAAAGCTTCAGAAGAATTTCACAAGAGCTTAGAGTCATAGATGTTAACGCGGTTGTGTTTGTTAGTTTAGCGCTAGCCTCCTTAAAAGGAATGGAGGTAGCGTAAGCTGCGTAATTCTTGCATCAAGTTGTTCTCTATGTCTTTTGAACGTTTTAAGGTGTGCGCGGAATTATAGGACATTGCTGTGATATTCTTTGTAGCTTTATAATTTTCGCTGCTGCATTTATCCTGTTGTGTTAAGCTTCGCATTACGTCTTGGAAAGAAACAAGCAAAATGACGATATCATAGAAATTTTTCTAAGTTTATACATTCTTTCTTTTTGCTCCTTTCTTATAGCTTTCCTTTTCATTCATTATCGACTGCGATGCGGACAGATCAACTCAACTGGTCGTCGAGTACAAAATAATGCGGCGTTCGTTTCGACGCTGTAGAAGGGTTTCTACTATTTTCAGGGACTGCCGTCATCACCGTTGCAATGGTTAATATATGCTTCCGTCGTTTTCTCTCTCAGCAGTTGCGAGGTTGTTAAACAGCATACGTTTACTTCAATTACTTGTGTATAAGTAAACGTATGCTGTTTAACAACTTCGCGATTGCTAAAAGAGAAAACGACGAATTCATAGTTTTATGCCGAGGTTAAAAGAAAGTCGATCCCAGTTAATATATGCTTCATTAAACGCAATTCCTTATAGGACCCTACTTTCTCAAGCAGCTGGACTTTATCCAAAATTTTTGGCGTAATGTTGGTACAGTTTATATTTTCCAACTCCGATTGAATTTGTTTTACCTCAGGGTTTAAATTTTAAAATCAGAGGTGCATTTCCCTTTTCTACAACGAAGACGTCGAACCGTCTATGGAGGCGTAAACGCGCAAAGTTTGGCTAGAGCTCTGTTTGTTTATAAATTATACTGGCAGATGATTTGTATATGATTTTGGCTACATTTTGACATCCTATCGTTTTCATTCCTTACTGTTTAAATGTTGGTTGGGCATGGTTTTCCCGGCAATCTTGAAAGTGCCATGCTGTGTTTTTCAACAATGACAGTGGCCTTGACTTGTGGTTAGAAGGTAGTTCCTTACTTTGTTGCTGCGATTCGTTTACGACAGCTGTAACTCCTGGAATTAATGATCAACCGATCAACGTTGTCATAAAATGCGAAATCCCAGTTTATCTACATTCAGAAAAAAGAACCTTGGGAATAGTTCTCGATATTCTTGTTGAGTAAGCACGAGGTGCTACTTTATTCTTTATTCCGTTAAAGCTAGCATTTCGGCGGATTTCGCCTTCTTCAGAGCCTGGAAGTGTATATTGATAGACAGTTTACTAATTCACACACTCCGATAACACATACAGAAAGATGAAAATCTAAATCGCAGTCACACGATCAACAGCTTCTCGAAAAAAACCCACCGTTTATTACGTGTCTTCCACTGAGGAAGAACAGCTGATCAAAGTCGCATATGGTCGATGGTCGATGAATGCACCACTTCACATCAAAAGTCGATACAAAGGTATCGGGCCAGATCACGTGTGATCTTTGGGTAATCGTCCCTATTGTTCATTCTAGGGTTCCTGGTATTTATCCAAAAAGCCTATAGAAGTTTCCGCTTTGGTGTTTTGGCATCCTGTGCGAGAATAGTGACTTTAACATCAAAATCAATGTTGAACATGAAGCAGGAATAAATATGCATCACTTGTCCATTCAGCAGCTCATGGTTCTCTTAAAAGAGTGTCTTAACTGCTCGATTTTCACATGGTCTGGGAAATATTACGCGCTAGAATAGAATCTGTTGTAATGGAGAGGAAGCTGGTTATCCTGACTTCTTGAAATTCCTAATGCTGTAATGTTCAGAAGTGTGGAGAGGTTGCTGATATCAACTGTGTAATGGCTTTATCGACTCAAATCAAGCAAGACTCACCGGTTTGATGTTGTTGTCCTGGTCAATGCGGATACATCAATTTGTTTAAACCCTTATCAACCCGAATTACACATCTTTTTCGAAGAAGAAACCCGAATTATCTGTGGCTTTCGTCACTTTTCTCACACCGAAACCTTTTTTAGAGTAGAAATCTTCTATCTACAACGTGTTATTGGTAATTTAACTATTATATCGACAAAAATTCTAAGAAATTGAAGAAAAAACAAAATTTAAGAGTCTGTATACATACCTGTTTAGGTGTATATATATATACACATGTATATATATATATATATATATATATATATATATATATACATGAGCTTGTGTAGCGGAGTGGTTATAGGTGCCTTGAAATATGCACTGGATTGGTCTTCAGTTCGACCACCGCTCGGGATAATCAAACCTTTTGTCCCACCGAAGTCGAAAAATTGTCAGAATTTCCGGAAGGATAAAAACGCTGATCTGATACATCGGTAGACCACCAAAAGTATTTTATAGGCCGGATATGCATTCCGTCAGTGCTGCGGTGATTGATGAAGTAGGATGCATGGCATATCTTTCAGGGATCTGCGCTCACCGATTTATTCGGTTTTTATATGTATGAATGTATTAGCATGGTTCTAATTGTATGCTGCTATTCATCATTTCAAAAAAAGTAGCAGCAGCAGACGGCATTCAATATCATGATTAGAAAGCCTTTTAATAGTTTATTGGTTTAGTCCAAAACAAGAGAAAGGCTTGTAAAACTGTAGCCTTTACTTTTATTTTTCCAGATGATTCCCGTAGTCCCACTCAACATCTCAAGCAAAGTGGATATCTGCCCTCGTATGAGTTTCAGATATCTGAAGAATAAATAGTCCATCAATTTTACTCGTTACACTGGCTCGTCTTTACAAATGTCATCCCCAGAATTTCGAAAGGTGTTAAAATGCGGAATGTGGATGATAATAATGTACGGGTTGTGCCACCCACAGGGTACCACGTCATTTAGTTTCTTTCGATCATTTATAGGTTGTTTACTTGATTCCTAATTAAGGTCTAATAATACCGTTGATAACTGCTGGAAACAAGGAGGCAATTCATATATGATGAGAGTACCTTACTCGAAGACCTTTCTGGAATATCGAGGTTTTACGAGACTACGAGCTGCTGGGTATTTTGATCACCTTGAGTCTCAATCGTATTTCTGCTGTTCCAATGAATTTCTAAAGCAGATGAGAATTTTAAAATCAGATATGAATGCGGCGAGCCATTGGTATTCAGTATCAATTGGTGAAGGTAATTGCACAAGACGGCGATGCGTCTGTTGAATTAAGCCTTGTGTCCATGATCTTCATGGTATTTTTAAAAAGAAAAAATAGTACCACATGTGATATTAAGATGATTTTCGTTGTGCAGGCTTTAAAAAATATCTGTGTTGCTGTTACAAGTGAGCATATATCTATTTCAACATTACGTCTTTTAAACGAGAATTGAGGAGTCGACATAAAATGAGCTGATGAACAAGAAAGACTATGTGCCTGGTACACTATCAGTTTGTGACGGGTTGTATTGCAGCTGGATACGGTTGTTGGAAGAGAAAAGAAACAATGTGATTTCGGGCTGGCATCATGCGCTAGACATCTCCATAAACGTCGGTTATCGAACAATTGTTACGAAGGAACTTACACGCAATCTGAAGATCGGTGTTCCATGTACCCTTATATCGGAGATTATGAACTTAAAGCTTATGCGACAACGTGATCTCTCTAGGAGTGACATTGTGAGGAAATAATGCCTGTCTTCAGCTTTGAACCGATATATTTCAACTCATTATGAACTCTACTACTTTTATTAGTAACTGTTAGAATCTATGGATCTTTACCCACAGAACAAGAGTTCTACTATTTTTTTAAGGGAAAACTCTGATATTCTGGAGCCTATGAAACATGTTTTGTGTACTTTTCTGCCACAAGGCATGTATTTCAAAAATGAATGCAAATTAGTAAGCTGTATTTCACCTTGAACGACGGGATTGTGTTCTCTAACATTTGGCTGTTGCTTGCTGATACTGCGCACGGGTGGAAAGTTTCAAAAATTGAAATCCTCTTTGCAATTTTTGGTGCTAAACAAATTCAAAACTGAAAAGATATCTCGCAAAGACTGTATAAGCGCTTAGGGCGAAAGAGTCACTTCTGTTCTACAGGTCTTCTATTTTTCAATTCCTTCATTTCTTTATTAATGGGGAGATTGCTTTTATCCTTAAAAACCAACATAGTCACGAAGGAGATGCATATGGACAATGTGTGCATCTTTGGTGCCAAGTTTTACTCACAGTTCAGGTTCGGTTTCCTCACCTCATTTATGATCCAAGTCAGCTGTTTTCATTTGATCCGCTAAGAAAAGGCGTTTGAATAGATTAAACCAACGTCGTTAGAGTTAAGCAGTAACGGAACCTTCCGGCAAGTTCCGGACGTCGTTGACACATTAATGAGTCATCAATTATGGGGTTATTTTGAACCCTGCATTTTGTTTTGGTGGCAGAAATACTACCGTTTTTCAAGAGCAAAGCACTTGTTTTTCCTTTATCACGTTCCTTTATATTTTTTGAATGCATAATAACTTCAGAGTAAATCATAGCGTGACACCTTCAGGCTGCGTTTCTCATTCCCATGATAATTGTCTCGACGAGAAAATTCGCTGCTCTCAATACACTGGGAAGTGTGTTGTTATTGCTGAGGTGAGCATGTTCATTCTTTCCATTCACTGGCCTCTTGATTTAGGGATCAATGACTATGGATCGCTATTGAATTAGTTAGTAGTGATAAGGTGCAATTCGCGTTGAGGCAAGTTGGACATACATCTTTATCAAGATGGGAGATGAAAATTGGACAGGTGAATGAAATGGAAAAAAATGAAATGGTGAAATCAAACAATTACGGCATAATGAATAAAACGTGCGGCTTTGATCAATATTTGGATGGTGCGCCATTCATTTGACGTCATTAAGTATCGTTGGAGGTGATTTAATGCATATCTGGCCATTATAATGACTCGCGGTGGCCTACCGATCTACCGAGTCAGTGTTGCTATGCTCCCGGACAGACCTGGTACCATTTTGCCGACTCCTGACGGATGGAGGGGTTAGTAAACCTAGTGCTCAGTATCGAACTTATGTGTATTGCAGGGCACCCCTAACCACTGCGCTATAGGCGCCCTCTCGAGTAATTTATTGAATGATCTATTTGCAAGTAGATATAAAAGAAAAAGCTTTTTGGCAACAAATAATCATCTCTTGCATTGATGTATATGTCTGTGTTTTCTTGAAATGAGTTTTGTTCAAACAGATGGAAGAGGACTTGATCGAACCACATTTTTGGCTGTGATTTAGAAAGTTGAAGAATCAGCTTTTTGGTGTGGGCTTCAGAAATTTCTGCTTTGGTCGTCGTTTAAACAAGACGTTTATTTATAACTAAATTAGCTTTTCTTCGTATTTTTGTTGAGCAAACGCGAGGTGTTACTATTCTTTGTTCACGATTAAGCTGACGTTTCGGCGGATTTCGCCTTCTTCAGAGCCTGGAAAGGTCAAGTTGATAGCAACTCACTCGGCCAGACGCCTCCATAACCAAACAAAGAAACTCCAAACCAAGATTTCAATCACTTTGAATACAGCTTCGCACACTCACCTCTTTCTATGAGGTTTCCACTAAATATGTCACGTAGAGACAAACCGCACAGCAATCACATGGAAGCATAATGTGCCCCACTCATCAGAATAGCAGTCTTATATACTGCCCTATATCACGCGTGATAAAACTGCTTTTCTGATGTGAGGGGCACATTATACTTACACGTGATTTCTGTGCGGTTGGTCTCTACGTGACATACTTAGTGGAAACCTCATAGAAAGCGGTGAGTGTGCAAAGCTGTGTTCAAAGTGATTGAAATCTTGGTTTGGGGTTTCTTTGTTTGGTTATGGAGGCGTCTGGCCGAGTGAGTTGCTATTAACTTGACCTTTCCAGGCTCTGAAGAAGGCGAAATCCGCCGAAACGTCAGCTTAATCGTGAACAAAGAATAGTAACACCTCGCCTTTGCTCAACAAAAATACGAAGAAAATCACTTGATCAATGCCGAGGTTAATAGAAAGTCGGTCGTGGCAGTTAAATTAGCTTTGTCTATAAAGTGGGAATGGTATGGATGTAATATTATATTCACGACATCTATCTCGTCCAGTTGTGTTCCATTCGTGATGGAGGCGAAGTTCACCGGTCTTACACTCGAGAAAAGAGGCAATCTTGAAATATATGACGGTGCGATGCCATAACTTGGCGGTTCATGAGTTGCACAAGAAATAGAGAGTAGATTGGTACATGAAGATATATTATCCCGAATACATGTAAAATATTTGAGGAGGTTGATCATTGTTGAAATATTTTCAGTTTCGCTTTTCTCTGGGGACCGTCAGCGTATCTGCAACACTTAGTATCTAAGCAGAGACGATTGGTCACAGTGTGCTACATGTCCTCCCTATTTGCCACACTCTACTCTTCGCTTTGGGTTCGTTTATAATCTGAAGCAGGCACATTGTTATTTCTATGCATTCATTCAGCATATACCTCAAGCTAAGTCGTCTATGTAAACAACTGTGCTCTTCTTTAATCAAAAGCTCGTTAGTATTTTGGTGAGAAATGCAGTTTTTCAAATGTTCCTTGGAATGTTACACTTCTGCCCTTTTTTTCGAAAAAAGTCAAAGTTGGGTGGAGCGAGATGTGAAAAAAGAAAATTACGACCAGAGAACTTTTCATGACAACTTGTTTCTTCATGCAGATTTCAGTTCCTGTCGAAAGGTGGTTGGGTGGATATAGGGCTGCGAATGGTTTACAGAAAATAGTACTAAGTCTAATGAACAGAAAAGGCGTTTTTCACTGTGGTGTAAATCTAGAGCTCAATTTTTGAGGAAATTTTTTTGTGAAGAAAAATAATCCTTTTAAACTATATCCGGTTTATGTTCACACATTTACTAAAGCTATTTCAAGTCGCCAATTTCTCTTTACTGCCTAATAATTTATAATGGCTGGGTATTATGTGATATAAACATAATGTTGCTGAGATATTTGCAAAATTCCGGTTCGCTGGTGTCTGCGGTGGGGACCGAACACGCTATTATCCTTACCGGGGACTAGCGCGTTCACCATCACACCATGCGAGATCTTCGTTTCGCTTGTCTCTCAGCCGTGTTATTGACCTAAAGGCGCTATCAGCAATCACCCATCAACGGCATTGCTACTTCAAGTGTTCATAATTTTCTTTTGGGGCGTTTTTAAATACGTCTCTGGGACCATGTTGCTCAAAATTACTTCCTTTCGACTTTGTACACGCCGTTTATTTTCTTTAATACATATCTGACAAAATCAAAGCAATACAACTTGTATACGAACAAGAGTATATGCAAAAACCCGCGATTTAAGTTGAAATCTTTGAATTAGAAGTGGGGAAGCCAAAGCTGAGATTCCGTGGACTGCACTCATTAGCGATGGAATTCGTTCCATGGCGCGATCGAATTCGTTTCATGGCATCGTCATCATTTTCACGAATTCCTCATAGTCAATCTAAACCAACATAATTGGTCATGAACACCAGAGAGAGTACACCTTATTCTTAGCTGGCTTCTAAATGGAAATTTTCGGCAGAGTCACAAAAATCGACATTTCCTTCTGCAAGCATAGGTAAAAATAAGCTACACCGGGAGTTGCTGTTAGTCTGGAAGAAGTCTGGGGCGTTATATGTTTCAAACACATAGAAACGCCATAGAGCAATAATCTAGGGACATCACCGAAAGCAAGAAAAAAAGGTTCAACCAGCAAAACACTAACAAATAAGAATTGTGGTGTCAAGCGCAGTTTGAAGAGAAGGCTATCAACTATATCAAGTATCAAATATTAGCACGGGCATCTCGGTTGTTGTAATTTTAAATTGCAATAGGACGTTACAAAAATAAATATAAATAAATGAAAATAAATAAGGAGTTGCACTACTTTGATTCTCAATGACTGCATAAGCGTATTCAGTAACTATGGCTGACTAGGTTTTTAATGGGTAGACCAAGTACTATCACAATGATGTAGTTACCTAGTTATTTTTTATTTCGTATTTCTTATATGAACAGTTTTGACGTCTACCGTGCGGATCTCAGCAGTTCTCACATTCGATTCGTTTTCCTCGCATTCAAGGTTCACGAAGGTCTTTCAAGTTCTTTTTTACGTGTGGTTTCGACTACTGCTTGAGGAATTTCATTTCATCTATCTAGTTATACAATGAATAAAATGAAGTTCACGGGAACGTGTTTACTACGTGCAGGTGCCTGGCTTAGGAGTATTTCTTAATACTGGATTACTTTTGTCTCGGTTCCATATAGAGTGGAATGATTCTCATTTAACGCCGCCATTATCGACGTTTTAAAACAACAGCTTCAATTGCGGGGTAATTTCAATCGACAGGGCAATGAGCGAATTCCCCAGAGGAGTGGTACGCTTTCAGCATAGTTGTTTTACTATTTCAAAGAAGCCTTTTCTGAATTGATTAATGCCATGAAAAGACTGATTTCGCCATGCGGAATTTCTTTAGTAGGAGCCGTAATTGTGGTTACTTTTTTCTATAATACTAACTTTCCACAAGAGTTATCACTTTCCTAAGTTAGTGTTTGTTAGAATCTCAATCATGGTTACTTGATATTCTGCTAATAATAGTGCGAATGGTCGATGGGTTTTCAAATGATCCAGAGAGAGGTCTTACTGCTCGTCGAACGCGATTGCTATGACAGCAACTTCCTAACAGCTGTTCCGAGAACGAGAATAAGTTACTGTTGTTTGCATCAATCTGTGTAAACGATTACGAAGCTTACATGTTTATGTCGGCTACCATGTGGTATCATGAAATATAAAGCTCTTGGTGTTGATCAATCCCTGACGGATGCTCCACGCACTCGACTTCATCAGGTATCGTTGGAGGTGATTGAATGCATATCTGACCTTTACAATGACTCGCAGTGGCCTACCGATGTATCGAGCCAGTGCTGCTATCCTCCCAGACAAGTCTGGTACCAATTTGACGGCCCCGGAGGGTTCGAAGGCTTGGTAGGCCATAAGCGTTGGGATCGATTCCACGTGTGTGTCGCAGTGGCGCCTCCAACCACGTCATGAAATATAGGCCGGGTAAACAGGGGTGCATCTATTAGTGGTTGCTTATTTGGTTGCATAACTCGGTTGTGTTAGCTACCTCATGGTCGGCTGCCTACGTCACTTGTCAGAAATTTTGTGGATTCCGTTTGGTATATATCATAACAAAGCTTTTATTTTTAATTTTACCTGTCCGTCTCCATCAATATCGACTTCGGCAATGATTTCGTCAACCTCCTGATCACTGAACTGCTCGCCCATGTGAGTCATGAAGTAGCGGAATTCCTCTGCCGTTATGTACCCGTTTCCATCACGATCGAACACGCGGAATGCTTCCCGGATCATTTCGCTATCATTCTCCTGGAAAGGCAGTGTTGGTTTTGTAGCCTGAGGATAATTGTGCCTAAATTAGAGTGGGTGCATTGACATCGTCTACTAATATTTCCGATCGTTTGTTATTCACTGTGGTCCCTAGCTCGTGCACTTTCCAGTAGGTCTGTAGTTTCTGTTATTCTTCCAATTTTTTCGGTAATATAATTTCTGGCGGAACAATCTATGCCAGGATCGTAGAATGCTTAGAAAAGAGTTGGTACTGTTTATAGTTTCACTAAATATATGATTTGTACGGATAGAAAAAAATTAGCGATAAAAGTGCACTCGTTAAGCAATTAGCTATACTGGATAGATATTCAGTTCGTCTAGATATCTTTGAGCTGGCTTGAAATGTAATTATGCGCATGAGTTTCCACACGCCAAAACAATCTCGAATTTCCTTAGAGTATTCAACCCAACCTTATTCATTCTCTTCATCATTTGGCAAAATTCAGGGAAGTCAATAGTGCCGCTGCCGTCAATGTCCACCTCGTTTACCATATCAAGCAGTTCCTGCTCTGTGGGATTTTGTCCAAGAGACCTCATAGCGACGCCCAGTTCTTTAGAAGAGATGGAGCCGTTTCCGTCCTGAAATTCATTCAACATAACACAACAAGTCGACCATGCTTGCAAATTCCTTAAGTATTTCCACGAGTCCTGAACAGTGACGGAAGAACTTGCCTTAAGTTTTCTTTAATTACTAATAAATGAACTAACACGAGACACTATAGTACGCTGATTTATGTTAGCCGCTATAAAATCACGCGCAAGAGCTGTTTATTGCTTTGTGAATCAATTAACTCCTCGTAACCGTGAGCTAACCTTGTCGAATAGTCGAAATGCTTCCTTGTATTCGATCAATTCTTCTTCGTTGATTCCTTCCAGTCCGGTGGGTACGTCTGTTTGTTTCTGCTGCCATCGATTAAACAGGGAAATACGCCTTGGATCTGACGACATATCGAATTTTCTGCAATCCAGAATAAATTATACTTGATGGGATTCCTTATAGTCATTCCATATTTAAATAGCGAGAGAGGAACGACAAGAAGCAACAAAAAGAAGGTCAAAAACGGTGAGCAAGAATCACAAGTGCTTCAATGAAAAACCACTCTATGGCTCGATTTCCCGTGAAACCTCCATGCCCTCTAAAAACATTTCCTTTAGTTCATGCAGTTACTTTCTCATGGCAACGAGGCAGCATGGCTGTATTTGAAATAACATTTTCATCCTTCTATTTGTCGTTTATTTAGTTACGCTAAGCGTAGGCAGCAAGGAATCGTACTGATTTCTCTAATTGAATTGGAGGTTAACAGACGATATCATTATTCGTCACAAAAAAGGGTTTCAGATCGAGAATAAAATGTCAGCTGGCAATTAAAAAGTGGTTCGTAGGTTGCCTTCCTATAGAAACTACAAATCCTGAAAATGGGGAACAGACGGCGTACTGCGAGGCAACATCTGAGGAAAGACGAGCAGCTTGCACGGGTGCGAACCATGGGACCCGTCTCGCGAAGCACCGCCCCAATGTCGATGAAGCACAACTGGCGCTACTCGTAGAGAAAGTGATTCTTTTGCGCCAATCATGAGAAACATGGATTGATGTGCCCGCCCAGCTCATTTTCATGCAATATGCTGAGTTATTCTAAGCGGAAACGTGTTACATATATATTTTCAAGATGATTGAAATACATTGAAATACTAACGTTCATTAATACGTAGGTTCCATAGTGTGGTGAGTATCGACGCGCAATTTATGCATAGTTTTTCTAGAGTTATTTGGTTCGATTTACTGTAGTCACGATTTCTTGGCGAAGGACGAGACATGTCGGGCTAGCACTTGTTTATGTGGCTTATTTGCCACCTCTACTGGAACGTTTTCATTAGTAGTCTTCTTAAAGAGTAAAGAATACATGGACGCGCACAATATGGTGTCTTTTCACAAACGAGTGAGCACTTGTTCCAGCTCTCATTTAAGTTTAAGTAATCTGGAAAGCATTGGGCTGTGCACCCACATGGCAGCTTTCATATTCACGATCGTACGAGGATGTCTCGTCAAATATCTAATCTGCTGAAATTCAATTCCATCGTAATCGTTTTGCTTTTAGAGTTCGTACATTTTGGCAAGTGATTTAGTTCACTTAGTTTTATATGTTGGTGGTCTGTGTTCATGAATCATGCAATCCTGAACTCATTTTCCATCTGAATGGTTGGTTAGGCTTTTCCACAGATTCCTGTAATAGCTCTACAAGGACGTTTCAAAGACGTCCGTCACCACAAGTTGCTCAACAATGTGTATCGGAAGGAGATTCGCTATCTTATGGTTGGGTTCCTTTCAGATCTCTTAAAGCTGAACTTCCGCATGGAAATGTCGGTCTTTTCGGTTCCAGTCGTTTTCCCATGGAAGTGGACCTTCTGTGAGATTGCAGTTTGACACGCATGAACATTCGTTCTCCACGACGGAGAGATAAACATTCAGAAAAATTATTGAGCCGCCAAAATCCAGAGCACTCCGGAAAAGTGCGTGCTCTACCTAAACATTTTCGTTTTGTTTAGAAGCACCTGGTTTGAAGTGCTGATATATCTTCACTTGGGCAAATAAGTGGTATGTGCGATTGGTATTACTTCATAATTATTATTGACGTTTTAAAAATTAAGCCGTATAGTAGGGTTAGTTACGCTTTGCTACAAATATTTCAAAGACTAGGCGGAAAGACTAAAAGTTCACATCTCCGTCGGGAATTGTGGGAGCTGTCGTATTGACATGTGCATAAATGTCGAAAACAACCTCCCCATGTCTCCAAACACTTGTCATCCACGATTTTAGGCATGCACCCTTTTTTACGAGAAAGAAAAATGAATGCTAGGATTTTCTGGGAAAGCGATCAAAGATTTTAGCTTTGTTGTAACCAGATGGTTTCTTGACGAATTGTGACATTTTCAGTTACAAAGCACTTTGTTCACATTCATCGCTGCTGTTTTCCAGGCCTTTTCGCTAATTTGGTAAGTGTTTTTCAGTACTTAATTGCATTAAAAGAAATGTATTGTTTCTATAATTGATTGTGATGGTGGGTTATTATAAGTTGTAATTTAATTCGAGATGACAAACGTTCACCCGAAATCCCCAGAAGCAACGAGTTTTAGCACGAACAATTATTAGGTCTGAAAAGGTAGGCCCTATCAACAACAACACTAGAAATTCACGTTGAACTAATTAGCTGAGTACTCTTGGCATGACGTAATGCAACTGAGACCATAGGGATGCGAATGGCTCAGTGTAGTTGGCTTCGATGTAATACAATCCAAAACGTAGAGCCCTGTGACGCACAACTGTGCCGTAGATCTGGAGACTAGAAATTGGCTCCGTATCAGTTGGCCATTCACTGGATTAATGAGAATTTTTTACACAATGAAGGAGTCGAAATTTATCTATGCTCTAAATGTATGATGCTTCAGCAAAATAGAAGACTTTGCCACGTAGTCGCTGAAGTCTTCTTTAAAATTTTTTGAAATTCGTTCTTTAGCGTTTTAATTTGACTTGAAAGTATTCGTGTAGTGCATACCCACGTTCGGGCAACTGAAATCACAGCGAAATTTCATTTATTGACGAACGTGGTCTAATAGTTGAAACTGTTCAGATTTATAAAAGATGATTGTCACTCTAAGAGATTTGAAGAATTTGCGACACCTCTATATGGCACAAGGCGAGTGTAGCGCAGTGGTCGGAGGTGCCCTGGAATACATATGGGATCGACCCCGCACCTTAGACTCACCGAGGCTTCCGCCCCTCCAGGGTAGGCATATGGGTACCAGACTTGTTTGGGAGGATAGCAGCACTAACTCGATACATCGGTAGGCCACCCTTGAGTCGTTATAAAGGCCAGATACGCATTCAATCGCTTCCATCGATGCTTAACGAAGTCGTATGCATGGTGCATTCCTCAGGGATCGATCAACACCGAGAGCATTATCCTTTACCCTGTATGGCACAATCCTTAAGTCGCTCTATCTGTCTGACTTGGTTTGTTATTGACTTGGTATTTAGGAGAGCCGTCGTGAACTGGAAATTTAATGTTTTACGTCGATGAAAAATCAATATGTTTTCCCAGAAAACCACTCTCGCAATTTCGACGTAATTGTGGTAGAAAGATTTTTTTCTAGAACATCCTGTTATTGTGCGATTAGGAAGGCGTCGGTAGTCGTTTAAGTAGCAGCGTAATTCGACTATTCTTCACGCGATTGGAATTTGCGGGAATTGTACTTCTGTGCCCACTGCTCTCGAGAATTTCGTGTTGCGGAAGCATAGCATGACGCGAAACTGCTGGGATTCTCAAAACCAAGCACTCTATAATTAATATATGTATCTACCAGAACAATTTGTTAGACGACGGTAGTATTCTAGGTTTTGTTAATTGTTGGATGGTGGGTGCATTGCCGCCCCAGCAACCAAGCCTTTAGCAATCTTTTTTGTGAACGTGTGTATTCTTCAAACGCTTAGTTATTGGCTTTCCTCAATTTTCTATAGGGAAACCCAGATGGTTCGATTATTTATGAAGATGAAGTTATGATTTCAGCCTTATGCTGAACAGAGTTTAAAAGAACTGTGAACTAAACTAGTAATGAAAGCTTTCCGCACTGATGAATCCATGAAGGATGCGCCGTGCATTCGACTTCAGTAAGCATCGTTAGACGTGATTGAATGCGTATCTGGCCTATATATTCCTTTCCAATGGCCTACTGATGTATTACGTCAGTGTTGCTATCTTCGAATACAAGCTTGTTACCAATATGCGGACCCCAAAGGGATGCAGGGTGAGCTCGACACGCGTGGTCGAGCAAACCACCACCTATTTGTTTCAGCGCCCCGCTGACCACTGCGCTACAGGCGCCCAAAATAGTGACATATTTCAAGAAGGTGATTACGTTTCCATTAAGCTAGAGCTTGCAACCTATTCTTAATACTGTGCACTATTTAGGGAAGTGGTCAATATTCTGGCAATCTAAGTAGTAACTGAGTTTTGATGTTTTTAAACATCGGGTTATTCGAGTCATTCATAAATCCCGAAGTTTAATTAAGTATTCACTAAAGTGTAATTATATATTATATATTCATCGAAAATTAGTCAAAATCGTCTTCCCTTTATTGCTGTTGAAGACAAAATTTAAGGTGCAGTAGTTTCTGGCTTCGTGTGGGAGGTGAGACTTATCTTTAAATAGTTCAGTGAGAAAAATGAAAGGTACGGAAATTTTAAATTTGTTCTCGGAAGAACTACGGACGGCCGTTAATTGAGGTGGTTTTTAGCGAAAGTAGTTTTCTTACGTTTTTGAATTCTAAATTCAAAATAGAGCTAATGGCAATTGACTGGATTTTGGTACATGGTTTTATGAACGATGAAAGGGATAGAACTCTCGCCGTTGGTCAATCGCTATGCATTTGTTTCTCATTAAGCATCATTAGAGGTGATTGAAGGCATATCTAAATTAATACGCAGGCTTACGATAACCTACCGATGTATAACGTCACTGCCGTTATCCTCATAGACAAGTTTGGTGCTAATTTTCCGACTGTAGAGGGATGGAAATTTGGTGAGGCCAGAATGCGGGGTTGAACCAACGACCATGTGTTTATCACAGAGCACCACTAGGAATTGCTCTGTACAGACCCCAGTGTATAACCGCAAATTTCCTATTTCATACATTTTTCCTTGATAAAAACTTTTTAGAAGGGAGTGCTGAAAATGCTATCAAATGCTTATTATCCAAAACACTTGACTTTTTCCTCAGCTTCTTATCACTATCTTGGTAGAGTTTGTCTGAATAGCTGTGATAACAACGATTTCGGCAGCATCGTAATTTAATTCAACACGTTTGCGTTGATTGCAAAGCGCGCGAAAATAGTTTGGACTTTCAAATTTATGCAAACATGTCGTAGCTCCCAATGAACTTTATTGCTCTAAATAAAATTCAGTTGAATCTGCACATCTTTACCAAGCAGTCTCCTTGTGCTACCTTGTTTTTCTATAGCTCACATGACGTTTTTTTTTTGTTTTCGTCTTTGGTTCATATCACGAACGCATTACAAAATAACGAGATTTCTAATGGGAGAACCCTACACTGTCAACATGTGGCCGCAGTTTCCGCGCCCATGTTAGACGTTTTTTTTAAAATTGTTGTTCTTTTCTTGAAATTCCAAAACAAGGATGGCACTCATAAAATCCCTCTATTCTTAGAGCGCTCGACAAACGAACATGTTCTCGAATCTGTTAATAATATTGGGAGGTTGCATTTCCTTTTTGAGGACGGCATATTGCCCCTTATTTATGTTTTCTGTACTCTCGTTGATTATCGAATAACTCGGGCAGGAGCTGGGAAGATTTCCATTTCTTGCTGTCACGTGATTAAACTGATCAACAGGCACAGGTTGTTCACTAAAGTCAAACGTTTTATATGAAGCTCATCATTTTTACTCTTACTGGTGGGAAACTAGGCATAACTAACTCAGCAGGCTTATCCATAACATTGATTTACTCTTAACTAAGATTATGGGTGGGAATGTCGGACTTCTTCCGAACGTGGAGAACCCTTCTAAAGGATTCTATCCAACATTGTACATCACAATCCTACAAGCAGGACCAACTCAACAAACAGGCAGTGAACTACTGGAGGGATTTCATCGCATTTACGGAGGATTACACGGAATTCCTTCATAATATATTGTTTCAAATCATTACTGTCCAATTTTCATTTTTCTAAGATTATGAAAGAAACCGCTTGATTTCTTCCAGGTCGTCGACCATGCTTTTTAATCATGTACAACATTTATAATAGTGGCGTTCATAGATATTGATAGCTGATAAATTTGGGCTAAGTTCTGCTGTGATGATTTGGCATCTAAGGTTGTTGTGACAAATTGGAGCTTTAGAGATTAACGCTTACATTTTTCGTTTGCCATTGAGTGAATTATCAAATAAAGTACGTTGTCAATGGGCTGACTACGAAGTAGCCTCGTCGTTATGATATATTTATGCCCACCTGTTTTTTTTACTACTGTGTACACACCATAATAAGCCACATTATAGTCAATCGAAGGTTTTGCCTAACCGACATTGCTATCATTGTAAAATTCTACGAGGACGATACAGTTGAGAGATAGGCGAAACGAGGGACTCGCATGGCGTGGTGGTGAACGCGTTAGTCTCCGGGAAGGACAATAGCGCGTTCGTTCCCCACCGCAGACACCGACGGTCCGGAGTTTTGCAAATATTTCAGCATCATTGGAGTTATATTTCACAATATACCCTGCCATTAGAAAGAGTAGGCAGTAAATAAAACGGCTAAGATTGGTCTATGCAGTTAATTCACACCATCACCGCGCGAAATTCTATTTCTCGCGGAAGGAAGAGTAAGCCGCTAAATGCAAAAAAACGGAATTCAAAAACCACGATAAACTAGGATTGATTGAGTTCTTTCGTCAGTTGTTATGGTGGCGTTCTTGATAAGACTGACTACGCAACCGGCTCATTCATCATCTTCATGTTAGCACTATGCAAGCTGAGAGCTTGAAAGACACCAAGAAACCTCACCTCTTTAACACTTCGTCTGACACGCTAATGTGGAATCCTACGAACTACGGGCAAACGCCCACTCACTTCCAAATTTGCAAAATATTGCAGTAAGTTGATAAAAGAAGATCTTAAAAGGAGAAGAGCAGCAGTAATGGTCGAAATTGCAGAGGCTGCGCAAAGCATTTCCAAAACTCACCGAACCTCGCCAATTCCTAGACGAAGATGGTTGCACTCCGACGCACAGGTGGTACACTTACACCTTCCAAACAGATAGTAGAGAAAATCATTCGCCATCACTGTCGGATTTCTTAAATAGGCACCTCCTTCTGTCCTCATATGAAATAAAAGATGATGGATATGTCCTACCAGTTCTTCCTTCCGAAAGCCGACATGGTATTTCGTCGGTGAAGAATCGAACAACACCTGGTCCGGAGAGCATAAAACCTGGACACCTAGTGAACTTTTCTCCAGTCCTCATCAACACAATGATTCTGTTGGTCTCACGTTGCATGTCAAAATTCATGGTTCTTATTTAATATGATTTTCTGCTCTATTCACTCTAGTCATCTTTAACACGATTGCCAGAATATACGAAGGATATCACTAGGATACGGACATGTAGGCATGCAGGGTTTCGAGTAGGATTCCGCGCGATGGACCTTTTTCACGTGGTAACAAAACTCATTGAAGTATCGCGAGAGTACAAGAGGCCGCTTTGTCTCACTTTCATCGATTTAAAGAAAGCTTTTGATTCTGTAGAGATAAAAGCATCATGGAAGCTCTGAACAGCGAAGCTACCCTTACTCATTATGTAAAGGCTGTTCGTGTATTATATAAAGATTTTATAACCAAAGTATCACCATTCAACAACGGTCTGTCGTAACCTCGCGACACTTCAGCGAGTATTTTTATCGTGTGGATGAAGACCTATCGTACTAAATCCTTGAAAATAGATTTGAAAAAGAGGGGTCAGGTAGTGACATAGTGAAAATCGATGAATCCGTCGAGTCGACGGAGTGAATGTCACAATTTAACGTATTATTTACTGCCTACTCTTTTTAACGGCAGGGTATACATTGTGAAATATAACTTCAATGATGCCGGATGGTGTGGTGGTGAAGTGCGCTACTCCCCGGTAAGGACAATAGCGCGCATTCGTTCCCCACCGCATACATCTGCGGTCCGGAGTTTTGCAAATATCTCAGCATCATTGAAGGAATGAATGTCTCCGAATGCTTCAGCTAGGTTTATCTAGGTCAGGAAGTCAATATAATCCGTCTTCGTTCCAAACTGAGTAGGTGGAAGCGAGCGGTGTAGGATCTTTCAAAGATGTAATGAGAAGATCAAACAACACCAGACTCTGTGCCCAGCTTTTCGCTTCAATGATTTTCGCCGCCTTAACGTATGCGTCAAAAACCTGGTTGCTACGTACGCTGGACGAAAGATCAGTCAGTGTTATCAAACGCGCAGCCGAGATTACTATGATTGGAGTATCCCGATCCCGCATAACACATGTGGGAGATAGAAGGCGATTTTCCTAACTACATCTTGGCATGCCTTAACTTCGATCGCCGTCTTTACTGGTAGTGAGACCTCAACAGAATTTCTATTCGTTCTTCTAGCTCTCAATCGTAAAACCACCATTCGATGCCTGCCACAATGCTCTCCCCCAATGGGCATGGGCACACCTTATCCCGGCTGTCTGTAAGATTGCAAGGAGAGTTGACCAGCATTCTACGACATTCATAATGAAGACGGAACCCTCAACCAACGGTTGAAATCACACGCAAAATGTTCGAAGATCATTGTGGATGTTGGATACGAGGAAACAAACAAGTGCACAATGTGCTGGGATCCGCACAGTAAATGTGATGAACGGTCACGTGTAGTGAAATAAAATAACTGGAAAGACCGACTTTCTATAAATCTCGGCAGAGATAGTCGACATATTTATGAGTTCTTATGAACTGATCTTGTTGAACTGATGCGAGGAGCTTGGTATTAGGTGTTATTGTTATTGTTGTTGTTGTTGTTGTTGTTGTTTTCGCTGTCGTTGTCGTTCTTGGTGTTCAATGGCTGACTTTCGGCGATATTACTTTCCTCAGAGCCGTGATATTACGAGTGGAAGTTGGAGTCCCACTTCAGAAAGTCCATTTTCTATTATATTATCGAGTGTATTCTGCTCATATCGCGGCGTCGTTGTGTTTGTATTTTCTTTTTTAGTTTAGCTGCCTTGATGTACTCTTCGTCAGTTTTGCTTTTGCAATGTCTATTTTTGGCTCATATTAAAATTAATTACTGTGATCTCATAAAAATGATGAAGATTTCAACTCGAAGGAGTAGGATATCGTGTTGCTTCCGTTCTTTTGGTCCAACAGATAAGTTCCCGAAACTGATGGTCCATTTCCACTTTCCTTAAATACCTGTTGTTGCCGTTTATTCAAATTATTTATGTCGGCGATGTAATAATTTAGAGATCTTTCAATTATGGATAGGAACGGCACTGCGAAAATTTTGAATATACCATTTTCATGCACTTTGTTCTTAATTTTGACATATTCGGTTAGGTTGAAATCGACGAGCCTTCCACTGTGAATGGAAAGAAGTCAGATTCTGAGGACCTGTTGAGGGAATGTATAGGTGATATCTGCTGTTACTTGATGTAAACAATTTTAATAATTTAAGTGGCCAGTGCTTAGTTTAGTTCACTTTTGTTATGAATTCTGTAAGGCATAAGGTTTTGAATAGTGGCTTCAAATTTAAACAAAGACTTACACTCAAAGTTTCTATTACTTCTACTCGTTACTGACATCGTCAGCTACAGGAACTCTAATCATTTCGCGATCGACTGTCGTCGATATTTCAGGTTTGTGCTCTCGTATGTACCAGGCGGTGAGCGAGGGCTTCGTTTTATGTCCAGCTTATGCGCTGGCTTTCTTAGAAAGTCTCCGACTACGGTGCTTCCGATCTAAAACCCCCAGTTGCTCATGAGCATGTGTGAATCTAAGAGTCGGTAGCACGGTCTGCTTATTAACACATCCCAGTTATATATTTTAACTTATAAAATTTGCATTATTTCCCGTTGGATTTGTTGGATTGGTCTTTTTAGTAGTCTGCTGTATAGGTTTGATTGTACTTTGATTTGACTACTGCAACGATGACTACAGCTTTTCTTCTGTCTACCATATCGAGTACAAAACACTGCTCTCTAAATTGTTTTTTACTCGCAAGATTTGTATCTTTCAAACATATCATTGATTTCGATGTAATTTATGAAGTTTGCTTACTCTGATAGCCTGCTTCGGATTTGTTTTGATGTAGTACTCTGGTTCTGGATTGTGATGAAAACATGGGTCCTTCCCTTGCATAAACGTTTTATATTTCCTCCTTTTTCTCAGGAAGGGTCACAGCTAAAAATCAAAGAAAACGGTTTTATTCTGTACAAAGGTTAGTTCTCTACGCTCTCTATAGAGAAATGAGAAGGTTGTAGACAGCATTGGTTAGTTCTACCCAAATTTTCGTTGGAACGAGACCAAAACTGTCCACTTTCCTAGCACAGCCCCACGGGCGAATGTGACGCATGGAGTAGTGAAGCGGTGTGTGCATGGGCCTTATGGGAGTGCACGTGGCAAGTGTTACCTTTTCCTTGCAGAAATACGGTTTGGGGAATTTAAAGGATTAGAATATAGCATATGAAGCTCATTTACTAAGATGGTCTTAGGAAATTACATCAAACGTTTCCCATATCTCGGATGATTTGAATCATTCGCTTCATCTATTTTCCTAATATTTTCACCATATTCCATGGAATGGCAAAGAAAGCATGTGGTATACGAATTGAACATTTAACGAATAAATTGATGAAGCGGGTGGATTACTTTATGTCCACATGAAAGAGCACGTAGAAAGGAAGCTTCAAATGCTACAAAGTACAACTCTAGGTTGGCATAGAAAACAAAGATAAAACGGCGATGATTTTGGAGCAGCAGACACGATTCTCGCGCATGAATCAAAGGCGTCCGCGTGCAAGGCCTTCGAGATGTTTTCGATAAATTTCAAAAGTCTAAAAATCAAGGATTCGAGTGCTCGGCACTGACTTATCGCCTCAGATTAGTTTTGGACTGAGTAAGTTCCATTTTCACCATTTTATGCGGTGAACATGCGAGTGATCATACTCTTCAGGAAACGGGAAGCGTTCTTTTCTAAACTAAGGCCGACTTTTAAATTCGATCTCCATTGAGACAAGTAGCAAGGCGAAAAACGACTGCATAACAACAGTTATAGGCTCCGAAACAATAGCCTCAATCCCTGAGTAATACGCCACGCATTCGACTTCATTAAGCATCGCTTGGAAGTGATTGAGTGCATATCTAGCCTTTACAATGACTCGTGGTGGCCTGCCGATCTATCGAGCCAGTGCTGCTATCCTCACTGACAAGTCTCGTACCAATTTCTTGAGCGCAGAGGCCATAGGCGCGGGTATCCATTCCACGTGTGTGTGTTGCATGGCGCCTCCTACCACTGCGCCACGCGCGCCCTTGATTACGAATGCCGATGTTGATTCAAAGTCGATCTTTCGATTTAATTCGGATTATCATTATCTGCATTCAAATCTTCCAAAGATCGTTGGTTCGCGGAGCTTTTTCAGTAATTACGATGGGCGTATTATCACCGTCTACGTAAGCTATTAAATGAAACTCGCGCTTCACTGGATTCACTAGACAGAAGAAAACTCATTAAAGAATGCAGGTGCCTTTAGTCAACCGAAACCTTTAAAATTGTTGTTCCTACCGTTTTTCGGCTAAAAATCTTTCTCGATAAAAATTTTTTTTTTAAGAAAACTGCTTTAAAGAGATAACAATTTGTTTTTTAACGTTAGAGCATGTCTTTAACCAAATCTCACATGGAACCGTGGCAGTTTTATCCCACTAAGTTCGCTATCCATTGCCTGTGTTTTCATCAGCTACGGTAAAATTTTGTTCCTACTTATAATTTAGCTAACTTCATTAAATTTCGCTTCTTCACTTTTCTAATCCCCTTTATGTAAAAAATCTCAAGAAAAGTGCAAAGAGTTAAATATCTGTCTTGATCAATTTTAAATGAAAAGGGCAGAACATAATTGTGTTTTCGAACGGTCTGTGTTCACGAATGGGACACAGCCTGGCTCCATGTGACAGAATCCTTGTAGAACCCATTTTTGCTTAACTGGTGGTTCCCCATCCGAAGTCTGTCCTTGATATGTGGGATAATCTTTGAGACCAGATTGGACATTACACTCAATAAAGAAATCTGACTATGGCTATCGATCTCTTCGTCTACTCTTCTTGAAAAGATTAAATGTGCTTAACGTCCTTACACTGCTTTGACATGTTCATCTTTTGAGGGTGAGATGTTATTCGTTTCACAGGCACGTGAACTACATGTTATTCGGTGTCCTTCAGCTCGTGGAAAGTCGTCTGTAATATTTCTGGTTCTTCAAGCTGTGTCTTTCTTCATGTTTTCCTTCAGAACTTCAGCATAAGGAAAGAAATTTATCCGATTTTTCTCCAGCGGATTTCAGGGTCTGAGGTCGGGCTTGTGCGGTTTCTTCGGATTGATTTGTTTTTGAGATGCTTCCACTAGCCTTTTTTGCTTGTGCCAGTGCAAGTCCGTCCCCTGCAAAGATCGTCTACAACCATTATTTATTGAATTCTTTTATTTAGTGTCCAGGTGTGTTGCAGTAGAATCAAGCTACAGTCAGCTTTTCTTTTCCAGCAACTCTATGGTTTTTGTGTCGATGCGGTGTAAATTTCTTGTTTAGGGAACTAAGGTGTGTTCGGCGCAACTTGTAAGTCGTTCACCAAGCAGATCGTAGTCTTTCTTTATTTGTCGGTTATCTGTGAATTCATAGTGTTCAATGAAAAAGCAAGACAGGTTAACAGTATGGCGAGAGTATCGGTTGTCTTGTAGAGGCCATCGCACTTCTAAAGAAAGCGAGGGGAAAAACATTTAAGTGAAAGGGCACGACTGGCACTCATGGTCATACATTGTTAATTTACATGATCCTTGAAATTCTAAACATAATACGGAAATCCGTCCAACGATTTTATGAAGTGTAATGAATTTGATGGTTTTTGCACTCCTAAAGTCAACTGACAAGGACTAGATTCCTGGAACAGATCTTGTATGAGTTCCATTTAAAGTCGAAGAGATGAAAAATCTTTTTGATATGTTTTTCCCAATTGGTGTTGATAATGTTAAGCAGTTACTTGAGCTCGGATTTCATAGTTGGTGATCACGCAAATAGTGCACAATTTTTGACCAGAAAGGGATTGGAGAGGGTTGTAGCAAACATTCATACATCTGTTCGCATCAGGTTTCGTGCCTCCGACCGGTTGCAGGAGATTTCGCGTTCCTCACGTTGTTCACGGTGGCTTATGGAAGAATCTACAGGCACAAATTTAGCTTGTTGACAGATTGGTCAAAGCAAAACATAGTATAACTACACCGCTCGATCTAGCAAAAGGGACACCACGAAGTGTGCAACCGAGTGCAAACTAACGAAGGAATCCGTGAGCGCTCAACGATCCTGATGTTATGTGCTCTTCACCATTCACGAAACTGAATAACTGAATAGGAGATCTAAATTATTGGCGAAAACTAAAAATACACGAATTGTTCGTCGATTCAAGCGGTAGAATGGTTTTTTATTTATTTCTTATCATGAAGTTAAATAAATGGTACATCAGCGTTTTTCCTTTGTTCACCCAGACAGCTCTTATCCTTGCTTGGGATAAATAAAGACCATTCGAAAAATTCAGACTCTCGCTTTAGGTTGGAATAACAATCAGTTTTCATTACCTGTAAGCTGTTTTTCTCAGCCACCCAAAACGTTCTTGAAGAGCATTGTTGCCTGGGATGATCCTAGTGTTTCGTCTAAAACAAAGCTTTCTGCCAATTTTACTTTTCAACTTCATCAATTAGTCGTTTTCGTTTCTTTTTGTTTATGCGAGACTATAATATGAATAAAATCTTTTTCGTTGATTGTTGAAATATGTGCAACACATTTTAGGCCATTAGGTTCTGTAAAAGAAAAGAAAAAATCGTAGTGAAACGGCCTTGCGTAGAGAGGAAAAGCAGTTGTACGACATGATTGACAACTGCTACATAAATACAGCGGAGATGAGGAATATCACATATTTCAATGGCACATCCTCAAACTACGTGGATACTTCAGTACATCTTCCATTCGATTATCCTAAAACTATCATCCATGTGGAGTGCGCGTAGCGCAGTGGTTGGAGGCTTACTGCAATACACGTGGGATCGGTCCCAGTGCCTCAGACGCACCGAGCTCTCTATGCCTCCGGGATCAGGAAATTGGGAGAAGCCATATCTGGGAGGTTAGCAGCACTAGATGGATGCATCGGTGCACCACCGCGAGTAATTGTAAAGGCCAGATATGCATTTAGTCACCCTCAACGATACTTCACGAAGTTGAATGCATGGCCCATTCCTCAGGGTTTGATCAACACCGAGAGCTCTATCGTTTATTTAATTATCGTCTATGAAGTTGGTTTGCTCCGTTTCCAGCTTGGCGATCTGCAACATCTCTGTGCTCAATTCAATTCTGATCGTAAGTAAAACTCCGTGTAATCCCAAAATAGTTGTTGTTGAGCTTTCTCATGTACAGATACCAACCTTGTGATCAGAAGAAAGGTCTGTTCCCTTGTGAGTCAGATTGTTCCATTACTTCTGTAACGGCACTATTTCTTAAGTCTAATAGACTGTGACCAATAACAATAACAACAATAACCAATACCAGGATCCACCATCTTCCTGATATCAAAGTCGCACGGTGGAAAATCTCTCTCTGATCCACAAGGGCTGTGAGTGCTTGTGGTGGTGAGGACGTGGGCAGATTTTGGCCAGGCTGTCCTCGGAATTCCTGGGAACCACAATGGCTTAACCAGCAAATCTCCGAAAAAAAGGAGATTGTGCTGGGGTCCACACAACCAGTGAGGCCGTTCAAGTATGAAGTATCAACTAATAGACTGTGAACGACTTCCGAAAGAAAGAACTGTTAGGGAATTAAGCATAGACATCGAAATAATATTTAGCGTGTCCATGATGCTTACAGTATTATTGATTGATGAATGTGAGACGCTACGAGCATTTAATGAAAGCACGGAAAACAACGGGAAAAACAACATTAGAGATTTGCAACTTTCATCGTTTTCATAGAAAAGAATCGCATCGCCGAAATATTCTTGTGCAGAATAAGTTTACAACTCAATGGGAAATCATACTGTCCTTCACAAGGATGTCAATAGGGCTATCGACCATGACATCATGCCACCAACGATGTCTGGCTAACAGAAGATCTAAAGCAAGATATGCTTTGCGCTGGATGGTGTTGCCGTGTGCCACTAAACTTCACGACGATTCACTATGCAGCTTTATGTTTTTGAAAATTCAATGAGTGGCATGCTTGTATTGTGGTGAATAGAGCGCTACTTGGATGAACAAGATGATAGTGTCATAAAGTGAAGGCTAAAAGACACATTTAACACTCATGACCATTGAGCTTGATTTGTTTTCCTAGGAAGTACACAAAGAACAGCAATTAATCTCTCCAATGTTGTAACTTTCATTTATTTATGTTGAAGGGAATTTTGAAAAGTGGTTGCTCATCCAGGGAAGTCACATGAATGAGAAACAAATTGGCTTCGTTTCTCACTTCGTTGGCTTAATGATGGCGAGGGGCTTCTCTGTTGCGTTCCGCTGAAGTTTATGATTACTCTTATTTCGGGATCATGATTACTCTTTTGGTATCTTTCAGGATTTCAAATCTTTCCAAGCTAATCTTTTTTTAAAATTAATTTATACGAGTATACCCTTGAATTTCATTCTCTGAGAAGGGACGACGTTGGTTACTTTGAGTTCTGTTGATGCATTTCTGTCCTAAATAATGAAGTGGCGGATTACAGTTGGTGGCCGTTACTCCGTTCTTCTTAGCGCTTTCGGGCTTAAAAGAAGTCCGATGATGTGCGGTGACATCATGACGTCTCTTAGAGCGCAAAGAGTACTGGGTCCTTCGGATAGTGTCTCATCGCGACCCTTGCAAGGCATCAGCGTCGATGCTGATGAAGCACGGCTGATGAATTGCTATTTCGCCACGCCTACAGAATAACAAGTGCACAGTTTTTTTTCAAATAAACATCCACATCATTTGCCCGAAGGCCATTTCAAAAAGTTCCATTTAGAATCGCCACGATGCTGAAATACGAGCAAAACTTGTGATTTCAGTTAGGCTCCGAAGAGGTAGCGGGGTTCGGGGGTAGCGTGGTATCCACCACACCAGACGAGGGTTTTTCTTCACCTCTCACTTAGTTTTATGCTGCATGAGCGATCATATCGGCAATCACCCCCAACGGGAATAGACTGGAGAGCACAAATCGGAATAGAACTCCATTATACTGATGGTGCAATCGAAACCACAATGTTTTAACTTTTACTTGCCGCCTTTTCCCTTTCAATCTCAGCATCCCTGTTATGTTATTGAATTCCACATAGCGCCTTGCCATTAAAGAAGAATAGACACCAAATAAAAGTTGAGACTTTCATAGAATTCTTCCATACGAACCACTCATTTCTCAACTGCCATAATCATTTTAGAGAAGAAAAGAAATGAAAGTCAAAACTGGAAGTCTTAGATTTTTAATGATTCCAGTATTGATTTTTCAAAATGTTACTTCACCAGGTGGCCCTCTGTGGTTATCCTTCAATCCTTCAGCTCGCACTGTTGAACCTTTTCAAGTGAAATGGTTCGTTAACGGACATGTCTACGGCACCATCAAATGGGAGAGAGAAGTTAATCGTTGAATACGCCAACCAGCAACTTTTATCATGTTTCTTCGTGTCTTCTGAAAAACTCGGACATCATAACCTAAACAAGTGTGCCTTTGAAGTATATGATGCCGGTTTTGATGCAATCACAGTGGATCGCCAATGAGCTTAGCGTAGAGGCGCTTCATTGTCAGTACTTTCCAAGATGCTAAGATGTGAGGACTGCTCCATACATCTTCGTAATGGCTTTTTTGATGGCTGTCTACCTTCTTAGGTCCAGTTTGACCAGCGATACGATCGGAATTCGCTAAGGTTCCTGCCAGCTTTTGGTTGCATCTGCAGATCGTATCTTCATGCGACCACGTTAGTGTGCGATTGTGCCCATAAACTTTCCACAACATTACCATAAATTGCAATATGTTTAGCAATTTCCTTGCAATAATTCTTTAACCGTTTGAGTCTCCGTATACTATCAATGCACTTAAGCTCGTCATTCACTCCCATTCATTTTTCGCCTTCAATTCTGGAGTGTTGACATATTTAAACCCTACGATGGACTTTCAACAATAGTTTGTTAATTTCACATATTTGTAACTTTTTTCAAAAATGTTTTCTGGTTTTCGTTTTCCACATATTTTTCGAATTCAGTAGCTATGACTCCCTGATGCTGAGTTATTTACAATCTCAGACCCCAGACTATATTTGAGTGTGCGATTACCGTTTCTGTGAGCTCATGTGCTATCCACTGACCACCGAGACCTTTTTTGCATTTATCTCGGTTAGTCTCTTACTCTAAAGGTGCCATCAGCAATCACTCGTCAACGGGAGTGATTTGTGAGGTGCAACTCGGCTTTGAATTCAGTTAAGCTGAAGTAGCAGTCGAAATCGCAATGTTTAACATCTTCAGCATAACAAGGTTCAATATAGATTTGTTTTCTCCAGATCATTTCCATTGTCGGGTGGCTGCAGATAACACAGATAGAATAAAAACATGGTTAAGAGAGGGGTTAAACGGGGGCTTGGTGGTGCAGTGGGTAGCACGTGTGGCCCTGGAAACGGAAGTCGCGAGTTCGAAGCCGACCTGGGAACCAAGATTTGCAAATATCTCAACAGCACTGTTGTTGTATTTCGAATATATAGCTTTTTGCGAAAAAATAGTTAACAATAGTAAACAGTTTAACGCTGCGACTTCATTAATCATGACGAGAAACATAAAGGATTAATGCTTTACTTTTTATTTATTTTAAAATGAGGGGTAAAACACTGTGATTTCAACTGCAGCCGGAGCTTAACTGGGTTCAATGCCGATGTGGGCTCTTCAGATCAATCCCGTTGACGGATGATTTCTGATGGCACTGATCGATAGAACCATCTGAGAGGCAGGCGAAACGAAGGAAGCATGGTGTGGTGGTGAACGCGTTACTCCCTGGAAAGAGTAATATCACGTTCGTTCCCCACCGCAGACATCTGCGGTCCGGAGTTTTGCAAATATCTCAGCATCGTTGTCGTTGTATTTCGCATTAAGGACTAATTTTGAAATGTTTCCCTTGTGCTTCTCAATGATGTGAAGAAACAACAAGACTTGTGTAACGTCTCAATTCCAATTTTTAATCAGTTTTCCTATTTAGAATAAGGCTATCCATATGCTTCTTGATGATTTTAAGCGGTTTACTTTTCCCCGATTTGCGATGTACTTTTTCATCTGATAAGCTTCATAGTGAATTTCAAAGACTATTCAACATTTGTCTGCTTGTCGATAAATAGGAAGAGAAGGGAGGAAAAATTTCCCTCACACTCTAATAAAACTGGCATTCGGCAACTGGAAGTCGTCCTCAATTTTCAACGTGGCCCATTCCATTATAGTGGCTGGATCACATTTCTCACCTCAATTTAGGCGCAAGGGGATAGTCAAGTTATAGTGTTGTCACAAGCACGTTGTCACTCCGGTACCGATCTGGGCTCGCCAAACCTCTTATCCCTCATGGGTCAGAAAATTGGTACCTGACGTTTTCGTGAAAAAATAATTCTCTGCAATCCTAGTGGGGAAGCTGTAGCATCTCGTCGAATTTCTATAGGATCTCGCTCAAATCGTTTTTCATGCCAAACGAAAAAAATCCCTAGAAAAATCTAAAAAAACTTTCCGCACAAATGTGCTTGTTTTACGAAGTCCTATACCTTTTATTAAACGTCTTTCTTAAAGTCTTTCCGATTTTTCAATCGAAAACGGAAGTTACGTAGCAACACAGGACTCTTCGAAACAGCTGAAAAAGCAGGAACACTTGGGTCACTAAACTAAACTGCATCTAACTTTGATGCCTGAACTACTCAGTCTTCAGATTGTCCGAAAAGTGATTCGTAAAGGGTGGAAATGAAAGTGCGACTGGCATCAAGTCTTGATAATGCGGTCATGTCTAAAGATGAAGCTCCCGTAGTCGGTCTCTGGCCAGCGCTTTGCATTAGGCATATCGACGGCTGTTCTCTTGTTTGCTCAACACAAGAAGACACGAATAAATGTTTTCAGTTGTCAAACCTACAGTCACAGTACATAAATTTCACCCAGGAAAAACCGAAAAAAGAGTGACTTCCATGTTTGAGCTCACACACTAACCTTTCCAAACACGGGTACATCAACAAATCGTATTGAGACCAAGGCAACAAAAACATGATGGTCCATTACCTCTCCCCACACTCTTCATACACGAAAAGGGCGCTTGTGAGAAACGTGTTCCAATGAGTCACAAGTGGATGTAAAGGAAGAGAGCAGAATGAGTAATCTCTAAACTTGGAGAGGCAATCAGCCATTTCCAGAGATTTTGAAGCAAAGGATGCGGGTTATTGGTTTAGAGGAAAACAATGCTCTTAAATTACAAGTCTGAAGAAAACAAGGTCCCGTTATTGCTGCCCTTCATTTCTAATTTCGAATAAACGTGCGATAAGGCCTAGGGAAGCCGGCAGGAGATATAGTTCACAAATTAAAATTGCACCTTTACATGCTCCTTAGATCGTGATTCGTTACCTTGAAATCGTCACCTGCGAAGGTGTTCGGAATTTTTCGTGGTTAGGCTGCCACTTACGGATTTTGCCCTCTTCATGGACGTTATTGGATGCGCGCAGAGCATGATTCCTCTTGGCTTATTTGTGACCTTAATGGAGCATTCCCAAATCTACAGCACATAAATTGATCCGTATTTGTGGATTAGAAGAAGCCTTTTTTAGACAGATATCTTTTTCCATAATTTCACATCTCGTTGCCTTCCTTTCTTTACCACTCCAGTCGTTGTCTCACTTTTCGTTTGCTTCTATTTAACAACATTGTAAGTGGAAAAAGAAGTTTCATTCGGCTTGAACAGGATCAGCTTAAATGTTTTATAACTAAACGCCGCCATTATTATTAGAACTCGATACAATCGATTCCTTTCGGTTTCTTCGGCAATGGGAGCCTGTTGCCCAAATTTTCTTTGTGTTGTTAAACATAAAGAGGACAGCTAAGAATCTTTTCCTGTGAATCCGAATTGTTCATCATTCCATTTATTCACTGTTTTCTTTGTCAAATATTCGTAAGCTGAAATCAAACTTATAAATGATAACCATTTCAATCACGACGAAATAGGTCGCTGTACTCCACCGTACCACCGGTTCTTATTTATACTTCATTAAAATCTTTATTACTTCCAACGATTTGGCGCCTCATCGTGGCTGGGAGGCGTTCCTGGGCGTCGGGCTGCTATCTACAGCGGGAGATTCGTCTCACCCGGCAGGGTCTCCCAAGCTGAGGAGTCCGGCGCTTCCATCAGGAAGCCCAGCTAAGAGTAAACCATTACCAGGATCCACCACCGTCTCAGTATCAAAATCGCATAGTGGTAAATCTACCCCTAACCCACAAGGGCTGCGACTGCCTGTGGTGGTGAAGACCTAGGCAAACTTTGGCCAGGCTGACCTCGGAATTCCAGTGAACCGGCAATGGCTTATCGCCGAAAAGTGAGGAATATGCTGGGGCCTGCACAATGAGAGAGAACGGAGTTCGTTTCCGATCCGGACCAACCAAGACTCTCATCCATCCGGGGTCGGGAATTTGGTACCGGACTTGTCTGGGAAAGGAGATCACTCTCTGCGGTCGAATTGGGAACGCTCTAACCCGGCTATCTCAGGATTCTAGCGAGAATGGGACTCGACCAGCATTCTATGGCATTCAAGACGAAATGAAAATCCTCAAACAGCGGCAGAAGCCACACGTAAAAGTTGGGAGATCTTCGTGGACAATGGATGTGAGGAAACGAATTGAATGTGAGAAGTGCTGGGATCCGCACAGTAGACGTGAAGATGGGTTAAATAAAATAAAAAAATTTTTAC
>UYYA01000431.1:0-22500 GCA_900624975.1 Angiostrongylus costaricensis
ATCAGTTTATAAGATCACATAAATAAATATATCAACTATCTATGCCGAGGTTCATAGAAAGTCGGTCTTTCGAGTTATCACCAGGAAAGCCTCTATTCGCACCCTTAATGCAGGAGTTGTCTTGTGAGTGGTGCTTATTCGACAAATATATGTCATATTTTCTTTCTAGGATCTTCTTCGTGAAGTTTGATCATCTGGTCGGTAGTCTTGCCGTTGTACTTTCTACGTGCCATGGGATCCAATTTATGTTGTCCATCGAATGCCGTTATGACACATTTTCTCGTGCCTACATGATTTCATAGTGGCCTATGAAGCAGCGTGCCTGATCATCGAGCGTCAACAAATTTGGAACTACGACGGCACTCTTTTGATGGCGCGTTTGATAACGCTGGGTGACCTTTCATCTTGTCTCCGTAGCGTCCAGATTTCCAAGCAGTACATTGAAATCAAGAGGAAACTGAGTAGAAAAGCCCACAGTTCTGTTTCCTCTCTCCAACTCAGTAGCTCCAACTACGTGTTTCATGGTATTAACTACCACACAGTAAAGAGAAAAAAACTGAGATAATTAATCCATTCCCTTGATCGTGGATGGAACATCAAGAATAAATATTTTGGTCGTGAATATTCTTCTCTTCAGATCCAGCAGATGATCGACCGTTTATAAGAAAGAAAAACTGTATAAATCGGCCAGCTTTTTATGCTTTCGTTAAGGGATTGTATCACCAATGATGTGAAGGTGTTGTAGATACTGATCGATCGCTGTAACCCTCTTGTCAATCCATTACAGTTTTAGCACGATGTTCTTGCGAATGACGAGGAAAAATTTTGATGAAAGAACGTCGCCTCATCGAATCCTGTTCTTTGTGTTGATGATCAAATTGTTTTAGAACAGAGGAAATTCTGGCTGTCGAGTTACTATAAAGAATCAAGGAAATAATGCGTTGATTATTTGAGACCACTATGGCCACTTTCGTCCAAAAAAGCATAGCGGACCCCCTTTTGAAAATCTGAATGGAGTCAACACAATGATGCTCAGATATTTACAAAATTCGGGACTGCAGGTGTCTGCGGTGGGAGTCGAACCCGCTATTACCTTTTCTGGCGGCTAGTGCTTCACCACCAAACCATGCGAACCCTTCCTTTCGCATTTCTCCCATCTAGTTTTCTATCTACCACTGCCATCAGCAGTCATCCGACAACAGGACTGATATGGAGGGAGGCTGTAGTTGAAATCGTGGTCGTATTTCACATAATACCCTGTCGCGAAAAATTTTGTAGCCAGAAAATAAAAAGTTAACCGAGTCAACATATTTTGCAACTTAGCATAGGTCTTTTTCCACTAAATCTGGCAAGTTTTCCAGGTAAGCCTTCTCTTGAGAAGGATGTGATATATTTGTAGACAATTATTAATGTAAATCTTACTACTTTACCTCCGTTGCGAGCAGAACCGGGAGTCTAATAATTATGCTCAGACCAACCAAGATGGAAACGGTGATACAGCGACCTTTGTCGTTGAACACTGGAGCGAACACGAGTCTGAAAAGTGTGAAATTCTAGACTTCGGAGAATCTCTCCGAATTTTTTAAAATTAAATTCAGCTTTGAGGAGAAACGAACCGCGTTTTTTCCCTTGTGGTCCAGACATATCTTTCCAGCGTGATAAGAATAAGTAGGAACGGAATAGCGAATTGAACTGTTTTCGCAATGAAAAATATAGGGATAATATAGCGATGGTAGAGAAAGAATAATGTCTATAGAAGGAAAAAACAGTTGGGACAAAAGATAAATGGACATGAACCTATTAATAATTGGTTCATAGCGGTAAACAGTTGAAATATAGCGTTTTCAATCAATCTGCTGACTGAACCATTAAGTATTGAGGTAAATGCACATCGTTCTAATAAACTACAGTAGAAAAAAGATATAAATCTTTATGATGAGTGCAAAAAAAATAAGAAGTGGTTCTTTCAAAATCTACTTTTCTTTAACCTCTGTATGACTAATCAATATGTATTCTTTCTTTGATAAGCTTACACGAGGCTGATGGCATCCTTTATTTTCGGCTAGCGTTTCGACGGTATCGTCTTCAACAGAGCCGATAATCCGATTGGATGGTCCACACTTGTTCATGATCTCGAGGTGGCGTCTTCGTCTTCTCGAAGAGATGAGAGAGATGCTCCATTGAAGATCTAACTCGATACAAAGTGAAGACGCCACCTCGAGAACACATACAGCTATGGATCATCACCTCTGATGAAAATGATACCGTCGAAACGTTAGCCGAGAGTGAAGAAGTGATTGTGCTTGATTTTTATTAGTTAAGGTTCCGATTTTGGTTTTCGGGTGGTTGTCTGAACAATTGCCTTTCTTTTCCAACTATTGGACTTAAATCGACAATATATTCAATACAAGTCCATCACAAACCAAGCAAACGGATAACTTCTCTTCACTTTTTATCCTGTTTATATAAAGGAAATGCTCTGCTTTAAAACTTATTTTTGTCGAATTTTACCCAGGATTTCTTTTTATGAGCACTAATTCTACCTTGTTTCTAAGGTATACGAATCCGGCATCAACACCGAATAACAACAGATACGTCAAGCATATCAGCATATCCATAGAGGAAAGACATGCCAGATATACCGATGATGGTAACGTTCTCCAGAAGACTGCCATCAACAACTGAATTCAAGGAAAATTTGCCGATTTTATGAATAAGAACCAAAAGCTGCATCGAAAAATCTTCTTACTAATTCATACCATATTTGCTAAAATACCGAAAATCGAAACCATAGAGAATACTGTAATGATCACGAATCGTTGAAGCGTATATCCTTCAAAGAAGCCACATTCTTCTAGTTCCTGGCTAAAATTCATTGCGTTGATCTGTAATAAGTTTAATTAATAAAGAAATTATTTAAGCAATTAGAACGAAAACTCGTAAGAGACGATGTACAGAGAGAAAAATGAAGAAGATAGGCGGAAAAAGCTGTATGACGTCATCTGAATCGACTAACAAATTTGTTTCAACCAGCTAACAGTTTTCTACGAGAAAAAAAACCACCAATTAAGCTTTCGGTCACCAATTAAGCCTTATAGGGGCGGGTAGTGCAGTGGTAACGACCGCAATCGTTAGATGTACGGCTCAACATACGCAGGCACTAGGTCTACCTCAATCTTGTACCACCAGTCCTCTTATCGTTCCAGGATCGAGAAGTTGGCACTAGGCTTGTCTGGAATAAGCTCATTTTCTCTAATTTACGCGGAACACCCTAGCACGTATCTCAGAAATCAAGGGAGAATTGAGTAGGCCAGCAGTCATGACGAAAACAGAAGCCTTCAAGCAGCAACCTGAGCCACACGCTGAGCAACGAGGAAAGTTCGAAGACCTTCGTAGAGAGTGCATGTGAGGAAGCGACACGGATGCAAGTGTTGGCATCCGCAGCGCGACACATGCGATGTCGGTTCACGTGACGGCGAAAAAAAATTTAGAGGTAGGTTGCTTCCAGAAAATGCGAAAAGAAAAAACGCAGCAATCGCGTAAAGGGTTTTAAGTCGTTTCACTTCAATTTCGAAAAAAAAGGAAAACCTTGGACTCTAACGGTGTCAACAATGAATGAGAATTCGTGAACAAATTATTGAATGTGAAACCTTCTAAGATTACAAAAATCAGATACCACTAGCTATTGCTGGCTGCAGCACCTTAACATCATCGAGAAGATGAAGGTTGAAGTTCTTGAAGCTGGAAAATCCTAGAGGGAAGCACCAATGAATTTCACTCCATTCATAGCACTGCAGAGATGATTGAATGCACATATGGTTTAAGCAATGACTTGTGGTAGCACCAAGTGCATTAAACCGGTGTTTTTACCCTTCCAGTCCAGTTCGGTATCAATTTCCAGACGTCTGAGAGATGGAAGGCTTGGTGAGCCTGGGCGCGAGATCCAACAAACGATTAATCCATTGTGTATTGCAGGAAAACTATGACTACTGCAGTATACGCTACCTAACGCCGGCGTACCGACAGTAATGAACGGCCTCCAGGTCCTCTGCATGATTGCTATGCTCAAGTTCACGGCTTAGAGCTCTCCTCAAAAACAAGAGAAAGAAGGAACTGAAGAGAAGATGGGCATTTTCATCGTAGCAGCATGACCAAGACTACTCGACTTCATCTAAGCCAGTGTTATTGGAGGAAATAGAAAAGTGACAGAACATCGGGAAGCGATTTATCGGATTATGAAATATGAAAAGAAGCGAGTATTGTTTACCATATATTATTTAATTCATTCGTTTTATTCGTATTCATTAAATGGCACAGGTGTCTTTGAAAACGCCGCACTAATGTTTTTAGTTCGACATCACCTACTCTGTAGATTTCCACCTTTTAGATTTCACATTGAAAAACTGATTAAATGGAAGCATTAGAAATATAACTTAATTTCCTTTAATCTACTACTCACAACTTCCGCTTTCACCTCAACAACAATTTCCTCATCACTGAAAACTAAGGAACCACTGCTGGAAGAAAAATCCCTTTAAAGTTCTAATCTGGTTGTAGTGTTCAGTGCTGCCGTTTAAAATCTGGTAAAGAATTATCAATATTAAAGACGACGGGACTGAGAGCACAGTGGTAGTAATGTCGGTTATCACGAGCATGGCGTTAGTTCGATTCTAATCCGGGACAACCAAGCCTCTTAATGAACATCGTCAAACAGTACCCGAAGCCACACGTAAAAAGTTGGAAGGTCTTCACTGTTAATGGATGCGAGGAATCCGATCGAATGTGAGAAGTGCTGGGATCCGCATGGTAAACATGAAGACGGGTCATATAAAAAAATAAAAAATAAAAAAAGACGATAAGAGTCCTAGAGGCAGTCTAATGCGTAGTGAATTTGATGAATGCGAAAGTAATTCAAAAATAAATGAATTGTTAATAGATTATGCTCGTAAGAATTCATAACCGATTCATGAAATGTGATTTCATGTGAACACCGCTCGTTGTTTACCTTCGTGAATCTCTCACTATTTTTCGATTAGTCCAACCTATTCAATAGCATTTTCTTAACCTAAAAGAAATAAGCCAAAAACGACGAGGAATTATTTGCAAGAAATTAGCTATTTCCCGTATCCTAGAAAAGCTGAACAGCCATCCGACCTCGTGCGACGACGGGCGTTTCATCGGTAGGCGTTCAGAAAGTTTCGCCTCATTCTCATGGGAATATGCTCTGCTCTGTTGTCGTCTAATAGGATACCTTGAAGTGGAACGCCGAAAGATTTCATTGCTTTGTTATTCGTGAAAACATACATGAAGGACAGAACAGATACAGATGTTGTTATACGAGGTACTAAAGAATTGCGACTCTCTGAAACAACATAAACACCACTATTCCAATCAATGCCTGTTGAAAAAAAACTTCGATAACAAAACAGACAATGTCTTAACTTTTATTTACTATCCACTCTTTTTACGTGGCAAGACACTATGCGAAGTGCAACCACGAGGATTCTGAGAAATGAGCAAGACTCAGGCGAGTTTCGAACCCACTTTTACTATTACCGGGTGCACGCCTGCTACTTACCACGCCAACCGATGCGCTTCAACTGCCTTTTTCTCAGTCATGTTTTCTTCTATCGGTGTTATCAGCAATCATCCGAATGAGCGAAGCACCGATATAGCAAAAACAATGGCTGAGAGAAAGGCAAAGAAGGACCTCGATTGGTGCGGTGGATAGCACGTGAAGCAGCTGTAAGGGTAGTTGCGGGTTTGAAACTCACCTGAGGTTCGTATCACATCATCTTTATGGTTGCATTTTACTTACCTAGATAACTGGACAGCTGGTGCGCAAATAAAGGACTTAACTAGTTCTTCCACACGTTTCGTTGTCTTGAAATCGTCAACCAGAAACGTAGCTGGGCTCATGTGCGATTTTAGGAGCTCTGGTTTTTTCCACTTCATTGACATATTGAATTCATTCAGTTCGTTTTATCCTGGACTATAAACGTGACCGTGGTTGAGTGTTCCTAGACCTTTACTGCAGAATGTCGCCGACCCTAATGAATGGCAAGGATACATGTTCTGTTGCACACAAGATTCTTCCACAACAACAGTCACTTTGCTATTGCTAGGTCGACCTATCAATGGTGATTGGACAACGAGGGTCCTGAGCCCATTACTAAACTATGAATCACTTGTGAGTTAGGCATTTCCATTGTATTCTTCATTGATAGGCTAAAATTTTCAAGAAAAGGCACTTAAGAAACTGGACATCCACACAGGATCTTTGCAACATTGCTTGATTGTTGCGAAATAGAGCAGATTCTATGAATTGTAAGAAAAACCCTCTAATGAAGACTGTGGGTTGTATAAATAAAACAATGGCAACAAGAATCCGTAACAGCAGTGGCAACAATAACAACAGCAACAGAAGTCACAATAGCAACAATTCCAATTCCTAAACGACACATTTAGGAGTTTCCAGCAACATTTTGGCAATCATAGAAGGAAGGGTTGGCTGGGTATAATAAAATGCAACAGAATTCTTTTGCAAAGAAGCTGTACCGTTTTCCTGCAATGGTACCTTTCTGTCGGACGAGTTTCACCATTTTTAAGGCAGTCAGTATGAGAAAAACGATGAGGTTGCGACACACAGGAGCAAAAGAAGACGTGCGTTGAAACGATTATCCGTGGTTCTGTATGATCCATAAGCATCGGTGTTGATAATGTAGGTGTTTCATTAATGGCCTTTGAACGACTATTAATATAATGCATACTCCCAACAATTGGGTTAATTACAACATCGTGGCTAGGGAGAGTGATTTTACTGGATGTCCAATCGCGAAGTACAACACAAGCCCACAACCCCACCACGTCCACGCTCCCACCTTTCTTCACAGGGTCATATAGATTGAATTTTGTCATTTCTATCTGGATAGCCAGTTGAGAGTAAACCAATGACAAGGCATACCACGGTAAACAAGGCGGATCAACCACCCACCCAAAACCGTAAAGTAAGAGGAACATAATTGAAGAACAACGGACTTTTAGTATAACACCAATATATCTTGCTGTTTTCATGTAGTGTTTTTTGAGTGAGCAGTGCTTCACTAGGTAGTTCTGATACTAGGCGGAAACAAATGAAAGCTTGAAGGCTTTGTTGGTTGCAGTACAAGTTACTCGATAATTAATGAGATTATGGGTGATATAGACGATTATTGAACTTGTTTTTGTGGAACGACATTAGTCATTTCTAGCAGCAAAATACGATCTTTTAAAAGAAGAATGAGGAAAGGATTTTTATAAGGAAAACCCAATAAAGCCAGTTTTAGGCCTAATATTAAAAAAGAGCCATTAAGGTGCATTAAAGTGTTGTGACACCTTCATAGGGATAAGAAGAAAATAATCACAATGAGTGCTTTTTTAAAGTTAAAGCATGTCGTTTTCCTATAATATTGTAGCTCAAGTCAAGCATTCGCATGTACTTCTTTGATGTTCACATAACTATGAACAGCAATCATCCTAAGAAATATTCCTAGGTTGTAGTGTGATCTCAGAGCAGTCACTGTTTTTTCGTAATCCGCAATTCGCAGAAAGTCGGACATGACCTCCATGACCAAAACCTGTAGATTGTACAGACAGAAGGCAAACTTTCTAAATTTAAGGAAGAGTAGAAGGAAACACTTAGCACCAAGAAAAACTAACGGACCCATTGTTCATTTGCCAGAAATCAATAAATACATAATAAATACGACATCTCTGAGACCTCCACTGAAATAGTCTTACAAACAAAGCGAATGGCACGAGATCGAACGATTTCTTAAGCAAAGAGCATCATACTATAAATTTCCCTCCCAATGGTTTACCGCCTCATCGTGGCTGGGAGGTTTCCCTGGGTTCCGGACTGTAATGTAAAGCGAGGATTCATTCCCTGGCAGGGTCCTCCAAGCTGAGGTGTCAGGCGTTTCTATTAGGAAACCTAGATAAAAGAAAACCAATAGCAAAACCCACCACCGTCCTGGTATCAAAGTCGCATGGTGGTAAATCTTCCTCTGATCCACAAGAGCTGCAACTGCATTTGGTGATGAAGACCTGGAGCCGACCTTGGTCAGGCTGACCTCGGGATTCCAGGGAACCACAGCGGCTTAACCAGGAAATTTCCGAAAAATGGAGATTATGCTGGGGCCTACACAACTAGGACAGGCCTTTCAAGTATCAAGTAAAAATTTTTATTTAATCTGAAATTTTTGTCTTCAAACTCTATTAAAAAAGCTAGTCAGTTGAATAGTTACTGGCTTTGAAACATGCAGGTAAAGTTGGTAATTTTCTTAGCTTAGTGAGGAGGCTAGACATTAGTAGGCAAAAACAAGAAAGGAAAGAATTTTAAAGAACTAGTGACATGAAATGAAAACGAAGACGAAAAGGGAGGTAATGAAATCATACATTCACATGTTTCTATACACTATCATCTTTTTTCACTACATTGAAAAAGCAAATCTGAGGGTTGAGGAGATTTTCCATGAGTTGAATCAAATTTGGAAAAAGCTGAAGATATTTCACTAAATGTGGGAAAAAGCCTACTCTGTTGTTTATTTAGTAATAAGCTGGTTTGAAGAACGAAAAGAAGAACCAGCGACGAAGCAAAAAACAACAGCCAACCGCTTGTGAAATAGGACTGGATTTGGAAAATCGGGATAGATTGGAAAGCTCGCTAAGGGTAATGATATAAGGAAAGTAGAAAACGATTCAATAATATAATTCACTGAACGCAATTTAGGTAGGAGAAGAGTAAAAAGCGTTCGAAATTCCCTTGAAAAGCCTGTTAGTGAGGAAAAAACGCTAGTGGTGAACAATTTCGTGAGTGACATCGTTCATCTCGATCATCTTCATTCCCCTTTCGACATTGTTTTTATTTGTGATGTGCAGAATTCGGCAGTTATAACTGCCGCCACAGCCATAATGATCGACTTACATATCTCAAGTGTGTCGTTTATCTTTCACGCACTCTCTCTATCACCTTTTTTACGGGCTTTTCCGATCCGATGTCAAAAATGACGGACTTCAATGTCAACTTTTGACTTCTGAAAAGCATAAATCGTATACCACGACTGAACCTCTATTAAACGTGACGCTGGTCAACTGTTCACTGTTTTTTTGATGGGCAGAGTTATTACAATACTTTTTCATAAAATTTTCTTTCATTTCATTCATGTCAGTGTTTTTATCGCAACAGACCAGTTTGGTAACAATTTTCCGACGTTGTAGGAAGACCTTGTGAGCTTGGAACTTGGGATCGAACCAACGACCACAAGGATATTGCAGGGCGCAGTTAACCAAAGCGCTATAAGCGTTCTCTACTATATCTATGCGAAATAAAGAAAAAAAAACTGTCGCAGAGATAATGAATAGGTGATGGATTTAAACGCGGTAGAAATTTTTGCTTTCTGTTTTTGTTTTTCTTTCTTTGGTGTCTTAAATGTCTTACAGACACGTTAAATAGATGTGCAAAGAAAAACAATAACAAACAACTAGTAAAAACAGGAACAGCGCTGTTCTTGCACAACATGGACGCTCTGTACGGCTAAGATGGTTGTGAAGATGAACAGCACACTATCTGAGAGCAACGAATCTCATATAGCAAATTCCAAGACCGACAATCTATAAACCACGGCGTTGACCAATAATTCATTGTTTTTCTTGATGAGCAAACACGTTGTTGGTATTTTAGCTCTTAAAAGTACACAATAGTTGACGTTTCGCCGGTTTCGACTTCTTCAGAGCCTGGAAAGGTCGAATTGACATGCTCTACTGGTTATGGTCTACTCAGCCAAACACTTCCATGACCTCAACAAAGGAAATTTAAAAGATAAATTTCCATTCGCACAATAAACAGCTTCTTTTAAACATTCACCATTTCGTTCGTTGTAAGTCTTCGAGTAAACTGGTGGAGACCAGGCGCACAGAATATTACGTGGCCGAGAATTGTCTCTGGGTCAGGTCAAAGAAGCAGCTTGAGGTATGACGCCAGGTCACGCGTGATCACTACGCACTCCTCCCTGTGGTTTATTTCTGCATTTTTGGACCTTATCGAAAACGCTTCAAGAGTTTTACGCGCTAATGTTCTGGATTCTTATGCATAGCGGCTTTTGCTTCAAAATCTCCGTTATGTGTCTGTGTCCTATGCGCGCCTATTGGAGTATTTGGTATCACTTTAAATTTACTAAGTGTTCGTTTATACGGAGGCACAGTGGTCTAGCCGTTTCACCAAAGTGTTCGTCCCTGCTCGCTTTACAAGAGATTAGGTATCCCGTACCCGAACTCAAACAATCACCGTCTTTACCGTTAAGGCACATTCAACGATCATGTTAGAAAGTATGAGTTCGGTCGGCTGAATGAAAGTTCTTAAAGAATCAGAGAAGTTAACTGTAGTAATCAGTCTCTGTGCTATATGGGATACATTCTATATGAGAATTCCACTATGTGCCTTAACGGTGGAGACGTTCGTTGGAAATCGTTGGGATCCAATGAGAGATTGTTGGAAAACACTTGTTCGGGTCGTTTTTTTTAAAATGAGCCCTATCCAGAAGTCTAACTGCTCTCCAAGAAACTAAACCTCAATATTTAGTGTCATTTTAGTTGAAACATTCGCAAAAATGATAAAGATTTTGACAAAAGAAACAAAAAAACCTCCGAATCTTCTCTTAATTAACAATGTCATGATTATTCCCAAACAATAATAGGCTGCTACCTAGCTCAGAAGACACTACAGCTAACAAGTAGGAATATAGATCTGAAATGAATCAAGGATCAGAGCTTAGTGCACAGGGCAATATTTGTGGCAAAATAGTGCACACGGGTAGAATTGCGACTAGAGTTACCCTTCAACGATTTGATTCGATCCCAATTTGCGGCCAAACCAAGCTCTTCATCTCTTTAGGGTCGGCAAACTGGTCTTAAATATGTCTAGGAGGGTAAAAAAAAGTGCAGACTTGGTACATAAGCGCTTCCCTCAAAGTAACTTTGTGCGCCAAATATGTATTCAGTAACCTCTAGGATGCATAGAATAGAGTTGAATTCTTAGAGCATACTTCAGAGGCTGATCAACACTGGACGACTTCATGATTCCGATGCTAAAATTCTTGTCGAGAGCCCTTTTTCCACTACAAAGTGGATATTAAGGTGTTTCGAGTTGTACGCTGAATACTCGTGACAGGTCTGGTGCATTGTTTGTAATGATTTCATACGATAGATAGCAATGGCAATTGGCTGACATCCGTCGGATCAAATCCAGGAGGACATTTTTTAAGGAAACTCCAGGAATGTTTATCGGTACAGAGAAAGAACTTTATAAAGTAAAAATTACAAGCTAGGTATTAATGATTAGCTAGTGAAACTACAGAGAATTACAAATTTCAATAGTCAAAGAAATAGGGAAAAAGACAAGGCTTTAAAATTTACAACCATAAACAAATGCATAATCGTTAGTAAGCGCACCTTTAATCTTTGAATTTTTTTTTTCTTTTTTTTTTCAGAATTTTTTCAGAAAAAATTTTTCAGAATCTCTAAACAGTGCTGTCATTGAAAATGCATTTCCTAAAAATGCAGCATAAAGCCCCCGAATACGAGGCTCTGGTTGCAAGCGAAATGCATCCGATGCAAGATTCGTTTTCTTAGATCGATTCCTGTCTGTCTACTTTTTTCTGAATAATATCTTCTGCACGGATTTGAGTCAACTGAGTAACAGGTTTGCAGAAAAATTAAATCAAATCGGGTGATTGACTCTACTCATAAGAGTGTGCGTTCTGTTTAGAAGACAAGAAGGGAACCCGTCAAAATTCTAGTCGACGATAAATTGAATCGCCAATACTTTACGTCGCCGACGAGCAACTACATATTGTGTTCGTGTCACCTAACTAACAATCGCATTATCAGGTTACAGCTACAACAACACCACACTACAGCGAAGTGTGGGTTGGTCGACAAACAACGGATGATTTCTCATGACGATTAAATATCAGGATAAAAGGAAAGCAAGTGGAAAACGACGTAAACACTGCCTGTTTGCTTATTTTGTCGTGTTTTAGCTTCATAGATATTTGTTTGTTTGGTATTGAGCAGATTGGAATTGACGAAAACAGTAGAGCTGCACAGGAAACTTTGCTACCATAACGCTAGTTAAGTTTATACTACAAAGAAAAAAAAAGGGAGGAGAAGAAGGAGAATGAATGTTGTGACGACTACTGTAAGTGTGGTGGTGGTGGTGTTCACAATGGTTGTGACAAGAAGAATGCTGATTACGATGAGTATGGCCATGAAAGAGGTCAGAAAGGAAATATTTCAGACATTCACCTAGCAATAGAGTGAATGGGAGAAAGCAAGAAATAAAAGAAATAAGGAAAAGCAACCCAATTTTCACTTCACTCTCAGGCTTATCAAACTTTCTGTCACTTTTCGTTAGTACCACACCAATCTGGGAAGACAAAAACATTAACTTGAGACAATGGTAGACTCTCGAAATACGCATTCGGTCACCTCTACGAGGCTTAATGAAGTGCATTGCGTGGCACATCCATAAGGGATTGATCAAAGCCGGATGCTTTTTTTCATAAGCAAACACACGCTGCTATGCAGAATTAATGTGAGACACCAAGTAGAACGTGGATTTAATATGAACGCTTTCCAATGTTAAATCTTAATTCAGAATATTTCTGAACATAGTAAACCTCACGTTAGGTTCCTTAGGTTGACTAACTGGGTCTATAAAACTAAAAAGGAGTTCGACATTCCCAAGCACAGTACAAATAAAGAACATCATAGAAACAAGGCGAGGCGCTTCATCAACCTTAAGCAAGTACAGCCAAGTGAACAGCTTAGGTGCTGCGTGGGAACGAATGAAATTTGCTGGTGTGTGGTTGAATTATTCAGTGATTAAGCGAATTAGAGATGAAACGTGACTATATGTAATATTATATTCTGGTTTAATTTTCTAAAGTGCACGAGCAAAGCATGTAGAGGTGTTCTGTAACACATACATGGTTGTCACTTCAATCACCCTATCCGTAGAACGCCCACCATCCCACAGATTGGCATCAAATTGTTCAGGATGGATGAAAACACAGACTTGATACAGTAGTTGGCCCCGCAAGTTATTTGTAAAGGCCAGATATGTCTTCAATCAACCACCGTCCTTACTGGAGATGACCGCATGAAGCATCTCCAACGAATAGATCAATGTGGAACGCTTCATTCTTCATATCCTCTGTATGATTCTATACCAACAAGAAATATCGGCGTAGTATGTGTACCTCTATGCACGTCTGTGTCACCACTATTACTCACAAGCCCTTTGACTGTCGTGTGACTCCAGCCTTGCTCTCGCGCAGGAACTTCTGTAAGATGTGTAAACAAGTAAACAATTTCGACTCTTCTGCGCTCTTGACTCCCCATGAAGCCCATCGGCTAACGGTTGTGGTCTTCAAAGGCGTTAAGATGTAATGCTCGCCCTGCCCACCTGATTTTCGACTTATTAGCACAGGTGTGAAAGGTTTCTGGTCACCTGAGTAATTCATTCGAATGGTGGCGTCCGTGTTCCCGAGGTGCCCATTAGCGCGGAAGAATCGTTGAGTCGAAAAGTTGACCACGCTCTTGGGTGGATGTTCATTGTACTCTATGCTATATCCTCAATACTCTTTCAGGTTATTCATGTCGGTCCTTTCCTTTTGAAAGGACAAATGGGGGAATAGTAGGAAAGGTAAGGAAAAGAGAAAAGATGCGCACAGTTTAGTTTAATGTCGGACAAAAAATTATAATATTATTATAGCAGAGGTCTCTGATGGATTATGGGTGTTCCCAGTGGAAGATTATAAAGTTGCTTCAGTAATCCAATAAAATAAGCCACTTTTGATACACAACAAACGCGGTCACTTTTAAGGTAAAATAAGGTAGAGGTAGAAAACTGTGCCCTCTTCAACAAGAAAACTAGGATTACGATTAAGCATTTCTAGAGACTCCCTGAGATACTGCACACTAATTTGAAATTGTATACAATATTAAAAACAGAGGAAGACAGTGTAAAGTAAGCAAAATAATTGGGATAAGGAAGGCGACAGGTTAGATTCTTATAGCTGTTTGAGACGGCGTGTCATTCAAATGTCAAGTTGTAAGAAGGCATAATCTTAATAATATTGACTAATTCCTTGTATGGAGGCGGTGTTGCGAAGTGGCAGCGATGAAGTTTATCAGAAAGACGGTGCTCCTTCATGATCATGGCCCTGGTCAACGAACGTTTGATCCCTCCGGGCTGCGGAAATTAGGAACTGGATTGGTCGGGATCAGCTCAGTAGCTTTGATACACGTGAAAATGTTGTAGCACGGCTATCTCTGGATTCGAGGGAGAATCGGCTCAATAAAGGCTCAAGGACATTTATAAAGAAGACCAAAATCCTCAAGCAGCAACCGAACCTACAGGCAAAATGTTAAGAGATCCTAGTGGACGAGGTTGTGAGGAAACAAATCAAATTTAAGTGTTGAGATCCGCACAGTAGACATGAAGATGGGTCATGTAGAAAAAATTGCTTGTAAATCTGCGCAGATGGTTTCATATTCCAATGATAATTTGATTACACGTGGAATAAGATTTGAAAGGGGGTACAATCCTGGGTAGCACCATGGTGAATAATCTGTAATGATTTATTCTATTTAGGCAGGCCTGCTTCTATCCAGACAACCGATCCCACCTAGTCACAGGATAACCATCAGGCGTTTGCACTAGTGGTAGTGATTACATCTGTTGACACTTTCTCCACATAGTTGTTTTTCGATCGAGCCTTTATTTTTAGAATCTGTTTGCACTAAGTGCTTTGGGAGAATGAAGCTCCATTTTTAAACCAACTTGTTGTTAATGAACTAGATGTTTTTTCTACTGTTTCATTCGAAACACTGTGGCCTTCAAGTTTGTTTGTTCAATTTGCCACTCAGAAGAGTAGATTTTCGTAAATGAGATTTTATAACTACTAGTGCAGAGTAGAAATGGAGTGTGAAAGTCAATACCAACCAAAGCTATAAAATTGCTGCAGGGCGCAGGTAGCACAGAAGCAGTGATACCGATAATAGCAGGATGCTCTTCGACCCAGCCCCAAGCTCAGCAAGCCACTCCATACGAAGAGACGAATCGAATGCATGAGGTGCTAGGATGCTGCGCCCAGTAGACATGAAAGGCGGGTCATGTAAAAAAACAAATAAACTTATTTCAAAGGATGTTTTGCAGTGAACTTTCCTAGCCATAAACAAAAATAGATCAATTTTCATTGATTGTTTGTACGTTAAATAATTACACTATGAAAATCGACCACATTGTGCATCGCCTGGGTTCCTGTGGTTCCGCCGGTGGTCTAATGACTTGAGCGGGCGCCAGTAAATCTTCCGTTTCTCCCTGGTGCGTGCAAGAGTAGTTCAGTGAGTTTTGCACGGTCGTTCTAGGGACTCACTTAGCACCATATCTTTCTTCTAGGGCTTTCACAAAGAACTCTGAATATTGGGTCGGTAAGGTTCCTGCTATGCTTTTGACACCTCGAAGAATTCAGTCACTAACGGCTCCTGTCCATCAGTGAAGACTGGACCTTCGTCTCAGAAAGATTTAATATGGAGAAAAAATATGCATTAAATCGGAGAGTTTTATTCGTTTTGAACAAAGAAAAAACCACAATAATAAAAACGTTTAAAAGATCGACATCCTATAAACCTCGGCATAATAATCGATATGTCTACGTGTGTGTTCTTACGAACTACCCTTGTTTAGCTGACGCGAAAATGGTATAGATGTTCTTATTTTCTAAATGCTCGCAACGTCCACAACATAACAGTTCTTAAGAACTTACTTAAACATTCAGACAACCCGTCGTCTAAATGGAAAGTCATCCAAGTAAGGAATGAAATCGTCATTTCCATCCTAAGAGCAGAACCAGTGCCAGAAATCACTGCCGTTTAAATAGCAATCTTTTCACTGCGTGAAAGACCTCCCTCCAATCCAGACGAAGGGGCGGAAACGGAGTCCCAAAGGCTATGACGACCTCAGCAAGCTCAAGCACAGCTATCTCGAGAAGCGATGGGAAAATCTCACCCAAAAAATAGAATGTCAGTTAACTCAAAAATTTGCTAGGATTTTTTTATGAAGCCTCGCCATGTAAGTGTAATTGCTATATTATCGTAATTTTTCCAATGACATCTGAAAAATAAGTCGAGATTAAAAAGTATCTGACAGTCGAAATCGGTAATGAACCCAGTTAAGTTGAAGCTTTAGTTACAATCACAATCTTAACCGTTTTATTTACTGCCCACTCTTTTTAATAGTAGGGTATATTGCGAAATATAAGATAGAACTAGCTGAGGGACAGGCGAAAAGAAGGACCCGCATGGTGTGGTGGTGAACGCGTCACACCCTGGAAAGGACAATAGCGCGTTCGTTTCCCACCGCAGACATATGCGGTCCGGAGTTTTGGAAAAATATCTCAGCATCATTGAAATTATGTTTATACTTAGTTATTTGAGTGGTCTACCATGTTATCATCGTCGTTAATAAGTGTTTCTGAATGTTGCAGAGAGATCTGCTACGAGGTACTCAACCCGACATCAGGTTACCGAAGCTGAGAAAGAGATCGACATTTCCATATGGAATCGCAGTTATAAGCCAAGGTAGAAATTATTTCCATCATTGTAGTAAACTCGTGGCGAAGTGGAAGACGTCCCTTCAGAAGCGATGGCAAATGCTGGTGGTGACGACTTGTAAAAGCCTCAGATCTCGTGACTGTGCGGAAAAAAATCTCATCAAGCAAACCAAAAGGAGAGCCAGTTAAACGAAAAATCTTCTCAAACTCTTCTCAGGAGAAACCACTTAGGAATGAAGACCAAGAAAATACTGGTACTGTTTAATGGTATTTATAAAAAAACACTCCCAACAGTTTACCACCTCATTGTGGCTGGGAAGTGTCCCTGTGTGTCCGACTGCGATATACAACGAAGGGATTCGTCTTCCTCGCAGGGTTTCCTAAGCTGTGAAGAGTCTGGCATTTCCATCAGGAAGCCTAGCTAAGAGTAAACCAATACCAGAACCCGCTATTCTGGTATCAAAGTCGCATGGTGGTAAATCTCCCCCTGATCCACAAGTGCAGCGGCAGTCGATAGTGGTGAAGAGCTGGGCAGTCTTCGGCCAGGCTGACCTCGGGATTTCAGGGAACCACAATAGCTTAACCAGCAAATCTCCGAGAAATGGTGATTATGCTAGGGCCCGCACAACCAGTGAGGACGGGGCGTTCAAGTTTCAAGTGAGTAGGTATAAAAAAAGGAGATTGTGAGTATATACTGAAAAAGCCATCGCTATCGTCTTATTGGCACGTTGAGAAGAACAATAGTGTAATTAAGTGTAAATGCGCAGCTGGGAAAAACTAAAATGGTAGGCCTAAAATATCTAGGAAAGCCGAGTCATAAGAAAGAGTACAATGTTTCATTAAGAAAGTAATGAAGAGAATGTATAATGAATAGCAGTTGTTACATATTAGTGGAATGCCTGAGGATTTACAGGCGTTTCTTGGAATCTCTCTCAACTTCGAATTTTTTTGCTAGCGTTTTGCTTTAGGAATGAAAAAAGTGAATTTTCGAATCAGTGGAAAAAAACTTATGCAGCCGGACTAGTTCATTTTAAGAAATTAAAAGTAGATAGTAGTAAAGAACGAGGGCGCCTGTGGCGCAGTGGTTGGAGACGCCACTACGACACACACGTGAAATCGATCCCCGCCCACCAAGCCCTCAATCTCTCCGGGGCCGGCAAATTGGTACAAGACTTGTCTGAGAGGATAGCAGCACTGGCCGAATAGATCGGTAGGTCACCATGAGTTATTCTAGAGGCCAGATATGCATTCAATCACCTCCAAACGATGCTTAAGGAAGCCAAATGCATGGCGCATCCCTCAGGGATTGATAAAATCTGAGAGCTTTATTCTGCAATTTTTTACTAGTAACACGGCATATCATAGTTGAGTTTCACACCTGAGTTTTGTTGCTGCACACTTTTAGCAGATTTTGCTTGAAAGAAGTGTTCAACTTGTCCTCACCTAGAGTGCTCATGATCAAGCAAGGAGCCACTCGCAATGTATGGAGCAGCTTGAGATCCAGAAACACAGCGTGTAGGTACTATACGCCTTGAACTAGTAGAGTAGTGTTAATAAGCACACTCTTCTATCCATTACTATAGAAGGTAGAGAACTTCAAAAATGAGGCATTGTCATTTCCTTCACTACGATCACTGCACTTTCATGTGTCCAATCAAAGATTGAGCAACATGGAAAAGTCGGCAATTGTGCGGAGCACTCCTGAATCGATATGAAACGTTCCGGTTATCGCTGAATGTCATATTCCACATTTTCACAACATCTTACAGTATGCATTCTTATCGTTATCGGTTTTTTTGCGACTTTATTTCGTCATTTTACGGAACTTAAGAGGAGCTGAAGAGTTGGGTTGAAATCGGGAAAAGACTTTTTCTAGGCGACCCACACTTCAAGATATCCGTATGCCAGCGGTGCTCATAGAAACCTTTCATTTTTTTATTCGTTTATTATTCTACATTTCTTATCCTCACATATGCTGTGGGGATCTCAGCACATCCTCCGCTTGATTCGTTTCCTCGCATCCACCATTCACCGAGGTCATCCACTTTTCCAATATTTGCCATTTCCAAAATTCAAAATTGGTGACACCTGTCTATCACACGCAATCAATATGTAGGAAGGGAGGGTTTGGTTAACATGCGGCGTTTGATTGAACCATCGACCATGAGCGAATTATAGCACATCTTTAACTGCTATGCTGCACCCATGCTTCTCAGACTGATAAGAGCTCGCAGTGTGTCTACCATATTGACGTCAAAAGTTCCATATTTGAGTAGTTCGGCGGGTTTATACGATAAGAATACGAATATTTCCTAGTCGCTTATTTTGCTTGCCTTTATTCCGTATTCCTGTATCCTTCATCTTTATTCTCTATTCTTCCAGAGCATACTGTAAGCACCAGTACTAAATTTTTGAAAGCTCAGTAAATAACGATATGTGCAACATCTATTGACCTCAGCTGATGTGAAAATATAGAAATTACTCGGGCGTAAGTTAGAAGAACGGCGAACTTAAATCCCTTGAATTAAAGATGATATCATGGCCATTTAATTTGCCGCATTTATTTTCAGTACAATAAAAAAACCTTTCTCATTTAAAGAGCGCGAGAAAAAGCTCGTGCTTTTATCTATTCATTAACGTTAAAACGTTTTGTGACTTGTTCAAGAAAGGCCTTAAATTAAACATAGTCTCTCGCATATGCCACTCTAGTTATTAAAAACCTTAAGAAATTCGTCGAATTGTACTTTTATATCTAAATGGATAAGTGACCTTTGTTTACATGGTACGAGGACCAAGTCCTTTTTCCAGCGCTCTGTCATCCTTCGCTAGCCTGGTCCGTGCGTTAGTTCAACTGAAATTTCGCTGTTTTGCCCTCTCATTGATACGAAAAATTATGGTTGAGCGGAATTTCAATGCGGTAAAATAGCGGATCAAGTGATTCGTTAACCAATCAGCCAAAAATATAAGTTCAATCCATTTGTTAGCTCGTAGATGAGAAAACTGTTTTGGTCTTACGATTTTTGCACACTCACACAATCAATATTGTTTATTTAATGCGGATTTTGCAATGACTAACTCATTTTCTGATAGCAAGACGTGGCCTTTGGAGAAGATAGAATCTGCCGAAGCGTTAGATATTGTAGGATAAGAAACCTCATCCTATTGCTACTTGGTAAATGATTACTGGTTGGATAATTCAGTCAAATTCGTCGCATTATGGATATAGACAAACACGTTGGATCTGAACCGGCAGCCATTTGGTTCGTTAAATTGACTTTTGTGGTTAGTCATGGTAGAATGACGTCGTTGAATCCCATTACTTACGAATCAAAGAGCATCGTTCACATGGTCATCGACCATTTGCGTATTCATGGAATCACCACTTATTATGTACCTCATTTCCTCAATGGCTAAGTAAATCCCAGAGAACAAAGTAGCCTCAGTACGTAGAATGTGATCGAGTTTTCCACAGAGAATGACCTAATTCTTAAACAACCAGTATTTTGATAGCAGCAGCGTTACACACGGTCACCAAGTGAGCTGGCTTGTTTGATAACTAAAAAACTTTTTCGCATGATATGATCAGGGAAAAAATGACACAGCTCGTTTTTTAAATCGAAATCCTGATATGTCGATGTACTTTACCATGTCGACAACGCTTAAGTAGCCCACGCACATCTTGAAGGTATTGAAAAGCCGGCCGTTGACAGTTCTGATCTGAAGGGCTACTAAACAGCGTAGCACGACTACCGCAATGAGCGACCAATTGCGATGGTGTGCTTATCATAAAACTCAGGTGGACTCACAATATGGGATTTTTGTCTCTAATAATGAATCACATTAACTTGTGCTTTCTCATTTATACATTACCTGCATTGCCCGTAGTGCCGTTGATCGTCGAGTGACTCGACCAGGTGCCTCTTCTATTTACCCTGTTGCGTACAAGAATAGCCCAGTGGGTTCTGCTCGCTCTAGGGACTCGTTAAGCACAACACTTTTTTCTAGGCTTTTCGTGAGAAACTCTGGCCATCGGATCGGTGGACTACCTGCAGTATGTTGGCCATCCCGACGAATCCAGTCACTAACGGCTCATGTCCATCGGTTGTCGATAACACGCATTACGTGTTCGGCCCGCCTTATCTTCAAGTGTCTAGCGTACAAAACGACGTATTTGGTTTTTAACCGTTGACGTAAGTCGGAGCTTCGGAACCCATCTCTTACTTGTGTGAAATGGAATACTCTAAACATTGTCCTTTCGGCTGCGCGTTCGATAATGCTGCGTGACCTTTCGTCCTACTTACGCAGCGGACAGGTTTCCAACGCATACGTAAGGGCAGGAAGTACGTCGAGTCAAAAAGGTGGGCAGGGAGTCGGGCGTTCTTTGTTCTCTTCACTACCTCCTCGATGCTCTTGAAAACTCTCTAAGCCGCTCGTTTCCTTCTGCTCGGCTCTGGAGCTAAGTCATTCATCATATTCTTTTCCCGACCTAGATAGACAACTAGAGCATTCGGAGATATTCGTTCCGTTGAGCCTCGGTGGCGCATACGAAACCAATTCGCTTTTCATGAACATCGTTTTTGTGAGATTTAGTCGAAAACCAATCTTTCCACAGGCTTTGTCAAAGTCGGCAAGCATACGTTCCGCTTGGCTAATGTTTGGTGTTATAAGGACGATATCATCAGCAAAGCGAAAATGGTGTAACTACCGACCGTCGATTTTCACTCTCATATCCGTTTCAATGTTCCATGACGTTCCGGGGGGTGGTGGTATATAATTCAGGCGAGATTGTATCGCCTTGGCTAATTGCTCTTTTGACGTCAATGTTAATATCGTTGTAGAATGGTGATATCTTGGTTGTCAAATTTTTGTCTAGCACACGAAAATTCTTTATGTACTAAGTAAGGACTGCTTGATTGTCAAGGGCTTCCATGATAACTTCTATCTCAATTCAGTAAAAGGCTTTCTTTAAATCGATGAAAGTGAAACAGAGCGGTCATTTGTACTTTCGCATACTTCTATAAGTCTTGTTATCGCGTGGATGTGGTCCATCGTACTAATTCCTTCTCGAAATCCTGCTTGCTCACATGGGTGCCTTTGGACTAGTGTTCTGTCACTTCTGTTTAGGGTGACTCGAGTGAAAAGTTTGTAGACGACAGACAGTAAGTAGATTGGGCGATAGTTGCCGATATCGTGCAGGTCACCCTTCTTGAACAATTACGCGGTCTTGCTATTCTTCCACTAAGTACGGACCTTGCATTCAGACAGGCAACGTGTGACGAGCCAATCCAATGTGTTTACGAGAACTGGCGAAAGGTTCTTCAGGTTCTCTGGTCTTATCCTCTCCGGATCTGGTGCGGTTCGATTTTTCACCGACGAAATGGGATGTCGGATTTCGGAAGAGAAATCCGGTAGTGAAATCCGGTTGACCACATATCAATCCTCCTTTATTTCATATGGCGGAAGGTGGACGTGGCTATCGAAGAGATCTGAGTAGTATTCGTGAACGATCTTCTCCATTGTCTTTCTGGACGCTGCAACTGTTCCGTCTGGGCATCGGAGTGCAATCATCTTGGTCTTATAACTGACGAAGCTTCGGTGGGCTTTGCGAATGCTTCTCTGAGCCTCTGCAGCTTCGACCGTTACTGCTGCTCTTCTCTCTCTGAGATCTTCTTTTATGGCCTCTCTGCTTTGCTTTGCAAGTTCGGACGTTAGTTCTAGGTTGCTGCAGCTCGTTCGATCCCACGGTGGCGTATCAGTTCGAGTGTTTCTGGAGAAAGACGTCTTTTGGTGACTTTCGAACTCTCAGTTTTGATAGCGCTAACGTGAAGATATTGAATGAGCTGAT
>UYYA01000431.1:27500-57642 GCA_900624975.1 Angiostrongylus costaricensis
TAAGCTAACACGAGGTTGATAAATAGACTTTATTCGGCTAATGTTCCCACGTTTTCGTTTTCGTCGGAGTCGGTAGTCCGAGTGGACATCCACAGTTCTTCCTACACTCGATGTGGTGTCTTCGTCGTCGCATCGAGTCGGATCTTCTTCAGTAGAGCACCGCTCGAATAAGGCAACTTCGCCCTGTGATGTTCTTTTATACAGAACTGTTGTTGTTGATATCTGTCGGGTGATAGTAACTTGTTTTTCCTAGAAATCTATTCTGCACAAGGTGTCATCACCAGCTAGCAAAGAGCTTAGCAATATTTTAAACAAACCGCGGATCGCCGGCTCTAAGGATGACGGAGATGTTCAAATACTACTTACCTAACCTCTTTTATTTACTGCCTACTCTTTTTAATGGTAAGGTATGTTGCGAAATATAACTTCAATGATGCTGAGATATTTGCAGAACTCCGGACCGCAGGTCCATTCCTCGTTCTTTGCAAAATCTCTGCCACCATGCGACTTTAACCGGGATGGTGGTGGATCCTGGTATTGGTCTACTCTCAGCTAGGCTACCTGATGGAAACGATGTTCAAATATTAGCAGAATAAAATTGTTCATTCATGTCATATTATTAATGAAAAGATTCGTATTGATTAGTCATATCGAGGTTAAAGAAAACTCAATTTTGAAACTCCTTTGATCTTCGAAAGTTTTAAAAGTGGGCTAAAGAAAAGCAGTAATAATAAAAAAATGCATTATTACTGTAAACAATGGCACCATTAATGGCCACTTGGCAACAAATCAGTAAGTGATAGTTTGTTGTGAGGGAAAAAAGAGAGGGAAAATTGGATATAGTGCGATTCGCCTATAATTTGTTGCTGCTATGTAAGAAATGGGATCGAAAAAAGCACACGTGGGATCGATCCCCGCGCTCCTGTGCCGTCAAGCCTTCCATCCCTCCGGCGTCGGCAAATTGGTACCAGATTTGTCTGGGAAGATAGTAGCACTAGCTCAATATATCCGTAGGCCACCGCGAGTCATTGTAAAGGCCAAATATTCGTTTAATCACCTTTAACGATGCTTAATGAAGTGGAATGCATGGCGCATGCCTCAGGAATTGATCAACGCCGAGAGCTTCATCCCTTTATCTTTTTATGTAAAAAATAGTGCAGAACAAGTAATGTGAACACTTACCGATGTTGTTTTTTTCATTGCTGTTCAAAATGGAAGTGAAACAACTTTAAATTCGAAGCGTTCGAGCTACTCAGTTGATACGGGGAAGAAGAAGGAAGAAGAACGTTCTCTCAACATCTAGCCAACCTTTAACCACCGACAAACACGTATTTCAGTCAAGATTGTTTAGAAAATGGAAGAAACAGAATGAAAAACTATCCGACTTTTTAATCGTCATTCACCTCTTTTTTCTTGCTTGGCACTTTATTGTTATTCTCCTTTTTCACAAAAGGAGGAAGATATCTTCAAGGCAAAAATGCCGTGAACACGTCTTGATACAAAATTTCGGGAGTGAATAATTCACATTGCGAGATCTTCTTGTGATAAATGCACTGAAGCAAATGGTTAATGAGCAAACTCAACCTGTTTTCGTGGCAATTTGTACCTCGGTTGCTGTGTTTTCTTTATTTTTTAGTTTTTTTTTTGCAACTAACAAGTATCGTCATAATTTTATAATACGAGGAGCGAGGCGTAGCGCAATTGAGTGAGATCTGTCATTGTCCGCGCCACAATCCAGGTTCGGTTCACGACTGCTTTCGGATGCTCAAGTTTCTTCTATCACTCGTCTTGAACCAATCAACCAATCAATCAGTCGATAACAGATGAAACTTCTAAAAGCGATGGTTGCTATTCATATTTATTTTTCGAACTTGTATTCACTGATGTGATAAGATTTTCATACCTAGTACGAATATTGCAGCGTAATCGCTGCAGGAATAACAAACGACGTGGAGCATTAACGCGAAGCTGTCTACCTAATGATTCCAAATGTAAAAAAAAGTTACTGTTGTCACTACTATTGTCATGAAGTTGCTTTAGGACTGATTTAGCCCTCATTTTTAAACTCGCGTGCGACAGCTTAGAATGAACCTCATTAATGGACATAACAACTATTATTAGAGTCCACACATCTTCGCTAACGAGCAACACGTTTAATTATTCCAATTGCAGAAAACTATCCCTCTGAGGGCGGTAAAGTCAATGAAGGCAGTTTTAGCTCCGGACGGGTTTCTGAACAATTTATAGCACAAGAATGGATGAAGAACTGCTAGTAGATAGGAGAAATCTCTAGCAAGTATAGTAGAAGATGCAGAGCTTCGCAGTTCAGCTTGTTCAATTTCTACTGATGGCTGCACGTTATCGTGAGCTGGAGCATCTGAGGATTGGTCCTCATGACAATCGGGGGGCGGTGGGGCGGCCACTGAAGTCTCTGGTGCATTTCGTCGAATTGCTGGAAGCTTTGCACCATAGTCGTTTCATTAGGATTCAGAAAACTGTTAGAGCTCAAACCAGCAAGAAATTGCTAAGAGAGAACAGCATATTCTTTTCTTGGTGCAATTCCGGCTTTCGAAAGTGCTGTGAAGCTTGCCTGCAAACACTGGGCGGATCGGCGCCGGCTACCGTAGAACATCCAATTCTCGTCACAAGTCACGAAACGGTCGAGAAACGAGTCGTTTCACTGCTCAAAAAAAGCTTCGATGATCCTCAGAGCGACAATTTTCCTGATTGTCATTCATTCGGTGCGCAATGCGTTCATCGAACTATATCAGCTTTAACATCTTCTTTAAGTACTTAGAAACAATATAAATTCGTCTCATAGGTCTTTGTGCAAGTTTTCGAACAATTGCACATGTATTCGCTTCTACCAAACACATAACTCATTCAATAGAGGAACGATGTCCTCGACGTCGCTCATCCTCGCGGTCGAAAGCCTCACGATTTCCTCAAACTTTTAAAACCGACGCTGCTTTCTGCGTTCGTGAACACTTACGTGCCACCACACAGTATTTTTTTGAGCTGCTTCCGCTTTAGCATTTCCTACGTGCCAAATTGGATTTGCACAAGTGGATTTGTGAAAGATGCTGTTTTGACATTTGAAGTTCAAACTTTTGAGATTTTCCAAAAACATAGTATTTATTATCATTTAACTATCGAGCGAAAGTCTATAAAACGAGGACTGCAATTATGTGTAATAGTGTCGCATTCCTGCTGAAACACAGACCAGAAAAATGAGATAACAAATCCGGCATTAATCCCAAGGTACTATAATACTGTTTATTACTAATTATAACTTGCAACCGATTTAGTTTGCCTAGACTGATTCTGATAATGGCTTGTGTTTACAGTACACGAATATCACCTGTATCACCTGCAGTCCCGTTGATCGTCGAGTGACTTGAGCGGACGCCAGTAAATCTTCCATTTTTGCTTGTCGCGTGCAAGAGTAGTCCAGTGGGTTCTGCTCGCTTTAGGGACTCGTCGAGTGTCGTATCTTTTTTTAAGGCTATTTGTGAAGAACTCTGACCATCGGGTCGGTGGTCATGCTGCAGTGCATTTGACATCCCGAGGAATCCACTCACTAGCGGCTCTTGTCCATCGGTTGCCGCTCATACACATTAAGTGTCTGGTCCACCTGATGTTCGGCTGTTTGGCGTACGGAACGGCATCTTTGATTTTTGATCGTTCACGCAGATTGGAACTCGGATCACATCCCTTACTTGTGTGTAACGGGATGCTCCTAGCATCGTCCTTTCGTTTGCGCCTTCGATAACGCTGAGTGACCTTTCATCTTGCCTACGCAGCGACCAGGTTTCTGATGCATACGTTAGGGCAGGAAGTACTGTTGAGTCAAAAACGTTGGCACGGAGTCGGGTGTTCCTTGTTCTCTTCACTACATCCTCGATGCTCTTGAAAGCTCCCCAAGCTGCTCATTTTCTTCTGCTCAACTCTGAAGCTAGGCCGTTCATCACATTGATTTCTTGACCTAAATATATATAACAGGAGCATTCAGAGATACTCGTTCCGTTGAGCGTGAATGGGCATGCGAAACCAATACGTTTTCTATGAACATCGCTTTTGTGAGATTTAGTCGAAGACCAGTCTTTCCACACAAAGTCCTCAAGCATACGTTCCGCTTGGCTAATGTTTGGCGTTATAAGGACGATGTCGTCACCAAGCGAAGGTGGTGTAACTGCCGACCATCGATTTTCACTCCCATATTATCTTATTCCAATGTTCGCATGACGCTCTTGAGGGTGGCGGTAAATAATTTTGGCGAGATGGTACCGCCTTGCCTAGCTGCTCCTTTGACGCCAATGTTAATATCGTTGTAGAATGGTGATGCCTTGGTTGTCACATTTTTGTCTAGCACACGAAAAATCTTAATGTACTAAGTAAAAAACTGCTTGATTGTCAAGAGCTTACATGATAGCTTCTATCTCAATTGAATCAAAGGCCTTTTGTAAATCGATGAAAGTGAGACAGGGCGGTCTTTCGTACTCTCTCGATACTTCAGTGAGCCGTGTTACTGTATGGATGTTCATCGTACTAAATCCTCTTCGAAAGCCTGCTTGTTCACATGGCCGTCCTTCGTCTAATTTTCTGTCAATCCTGTTTAAGGCGACTCGAGTGAAAAGTTTGTAGACGACAGACAGTAAGTAGATTGGGCGATAGTTGCCGATATCGTGCAGGTCACCCTTCTTGAACAATTACGCGGTCTTGCAATTCTTCCACTGAGTAGGGACCTTGGGTTCAGACAGGTAACGTGTGAAGAGCCGAGCCAGTGTGTTTACGAGGACCGGTGAAAGGTTCTTCAGGTGCTCTGGTCTTATCCTCTCCGGACCTGGTGCGGTTCGATTTCTCACCGACGAAATAGCATGTCGGATTTCGGAAAGGAGAACCGGTGGTACAACATATCCATCCTCCTTTATTTCATATGACGAAAGGTGGATGTGGCTATCGAAGGAATCCGAGTAGTAATGGTGAATGATTTTCTCCATTGCCTTTCTGAACGCTGTAACTGTCCCGTATTGGCGCCGGAGAGCAATGGTTTTGGTCTTGTAATTGAGGAAGCTTCGGTGGGCCTTGCGAATGCTTTCCCCAGCCTCTGCAGCTTCGGCCGTCATTGCTGCTTTCTCTCTCTAAGGTCTTTTTTATCGCCTCTCTGCATTGTTTTGCAAGTTCGGACGTTAGTTCGCGGTTGCTGCAGCTTGTGCGATTCCACGCTGGGGTATCAGCTCGAGTGTTTCTGGAGACAGACGTCTCTTAGTGACTTTCGAACGCCGAGCTCTCATACCGCTAACGTGAAAATGTTGAATGAGTCGATTATATTCTTTGTCGATGTTATCGACAACGGCATCTTTACAGCAGCTGACTAATGAATGCAATAAATACCAGTTTACGGTGATTCTCGGATTTCGGTTTTGGATTTTAGCGACTTTTTCTCCTTTTCGCGAGGAATAGAATCTTGCCCGAAGGAGACGGTGGTCTGATCCTCCGTAGAATTTTGAGATAACAGCGACATCGGTAAGGCAAAACCTTCTATTTACTACGATGTGGTCCATTTCGTTATGGTACTCTCCATTGGGAGACTCCTACGTCCAGCGCTGAGGGTGGGACCTCTGGAATTGCGAGTTACCATGCATTGTCTTGGTAGCCATGATAAACTCAGATAGCCGCTCACCCTATTCGTTCCATTCTAATTCGTGGGTTCCAATGTGACGTTTATCAGACGTTTTTCTTACCGATAAAATCTCGAATGATGACCTTGAAGAATGTTTGGTCTTCTCTGTAGAACTTCTCAAAGTCCATATAAAACGCTTCGAGTTCTTCTTCGTCATAGGTTGACGTGGGCGCGTAAACGACGAAGGTTGTCAGTGCCAAAATTGATCTACATCTTTTTAATCGTAAACGTCCGATATGGGTTGTAATTTGTTCGAATGAATCGATGTCCATTGACAAACTCGTGTTGACGAGAACGCCGTCGCCGCCGACTCCTCTACTGTCGCATGTTCCGAGGAACAGTTCTTCTCCGGTGTCATTGGCGGCGTTGAAAGGCTGACGTCTCTTCGTCTTGGCCAGGCCGATGACGTCGTTCCTTATCCTTCTTGCTTGAATGAACAAGTCTTCTATCGAGGACTCGGATGCAAATGTACGTGCATTGTAGGTACAGATCATCATCATAGTTTTTTGAAATCTAGGCAGCTTCCATCGGTCCTGAAATTTTAGCAGGCTCTCCGTACTCGTCCTACCCAACGCTGCAAAATTGGGGCTTTTTCGGGGTCAGGGGAATGAGGCCGGTTTCTCTTTTACTGTGTTTAGCACTTTTCATATCCACGTATAGCTTGCTAGGCTCTGAACGTGGGCTGGGTATACTCACGGGTAGCTTGCCAGGCTCTCCCAGTGTGGACATGGAGTTTATTTGTTGGAGGGGACTCCTAACCGCCTCCCATATACTTCCCAGTCACTTGATTGCAGGCTTTTGGCCGAATTGACTCGTAGAATACAATCCGCAAGAGCAAGAACGCATCCACACACGCATGCGTGATTACGCCTAACAAATACAGAAAGCATGTGAAAATCAGCGCAGCAGAGACAGGGAGTCCATCCCCAATCTGAGGCTTCCATCTACGTACATCAGAAATATCGCTGAAGACTTTCCCTGTCAGCCTTTGTGTGCCCTGTCAGCCTCACAAACGCTGTTTTTCATCCAGTGGCAATGGCACCTTGGAACGATATTTGAGATCGTTGAAAATCAGAAAATGCTTAGTACAAAAGGAGTGCTTCATGCTGTGCAAGAATAAGAGCTAGAACTCGTCCCGCGGCTTTTTCTCCACAACATAACATGAATATTGTAGCGACGAAGTCAAAATCATCACAAACCAATCCGGAGCGCAACAAAGCTATCAAGCTAAAGAGTTATTGTACTTTTGCATTCTTCATGATTTCCCGGCAACTAAATCTCTACACGTTTTCAAATTGATCAGCTTACACAAGATTGATAAATAAATACATTTCCCGTTTATCCCGTTTATGTTGCCTTTTATAAGCGATGAAGTAAGCGCAGCTATAAAACGATGCTTAAGAAGGGCAGGTCTAGAGGAATCGGTAGCGATAGTTGAAATACCACCGACTACTCTACGTCGCCAATTAGTTCGCAACCGCCTGTATGACCGTCTGTGTGAAACAACAAATTGCGTAATTTGCCCTTACGGCAGGGACGGTGATTGCATGAGTTCAGGTACGATATACCTGATCTCTTGTAATAATTGCGGAGATGAATATAATGGTGAAACGGGTAGACCTTTGTGTATCCGTATAAAAGAACACCTAGATGGCAAACGAAAACTAAGACGAAGCACCCCACTAGGCACGCATAGGATACAAAACCATAGTGGAAACGATTTTGAAATAAAAGTCAATATCCTTGCACAGGAGACTAAAGCAATAGCGCGAAAACTTCTTGAGCCTTTTTGGATAAATGCCAAAAGCCCTACTATGAATAGCAGGGATGAATGTCCAAAGGTCATGCGCAACGTGACCCCGTATGTTCGCATCAATTTCTGATTTGGGATGGTGCAGTCATCAACAATATGCGACTATAGTCAGCTATTCTAAACTTCCTCATTGGAAGTCACGAGAAAAGCGGTGGTTTTTTCGAGAAGTTGTTGGTCATGTAATTACCAAAGAGTCTTTCGTCTTTTTGTAAGTGTTATTGAAGCGTTTGGCCTAGTAGATTGTATATCAGTATACCCTTCCAGGCTCTGAAGAAGGCGATACTGCCGAAACGTCAACTAGCGTTGTATTGTATTGTGTTTTTTTATGGAAGTAAATGTATGCTGCTTAGAAAGCTCGCGATTGCTGAACAAGAAAAGAACGCATTCATTCCAATGCTGAGGTTAATAGAAAGTTGATCCTGGGAACTACATTTCTTTCCGCCAACATTTCTACGGTTTCCTCTTCATCAGACTCGATGATCCGCGTCGGTGGTCTGCAGTTGTCTGTTATCTCGATGTGGACTCCTCGTTGTTGGGCCGAGACGAGATATTCTTCAGTGAGCATCACACGAATGAGGAAAGTACGCCCGACAGTGTCCTTTTATGCAGATCTGTTGTTGCTGATTAGACTATTCGCTGACAATAGTTTGTTGTTCAACGGATAATCCACCCTACAGCAGTCGGTATAATGTTAGTTGGCACAAAACGAATCTCTGCAGTTTTGTGAAAATGAGTTGAAAAATAGCTGCCGGTTTTGAGTTCTTTGCAGTGCGTCGGATTTAATCAGTATTCATTTCATATTTGTCTAACTTAATATCATTATTTTTAGCTGTGTGTCCAGTAGTCGAGCTCTAATATCTAATTCATATGTGAGATTCTTCTTCTTATTATTTCATCTCCCGTATGCCCTACGATCGCCCCACTTAGCCAGATTGATTATTTAAAGAGGTAGTGAAATCCAAAAAAGCTATGCAGTGTGCTATTCCTTTCAAAGGAAAAGAATATAATTCATCAATGACTCTGATTAACTTATGGTTAAAACGGCTGTTTGTAAGAAGGAAGAATTGTGAAACGTAAAAACTTTGGTTTTTTTTATAAAAGAATTTCGTATCATCGAATATGAAGAAGAATTGTCTCATAGAAGCATTTAATAGGAGGATAAAGTGGATGAAGCTCACGTCGTTGATCAATCTCAGAGGGATGCGCCATGCATTCGACTTCATTAAGAGTCGTTAGGAGGTAACTGAAAGCATATCTGGCTTTTACAATGACTTGCGGTGGCCTGCCGATGTATCGCTCTAGTGCTGCTGTCCTCCCAGACAAATCTGGTACCAGTCTGCCGGCCTTGTGGGGATGGAAGGCTTGGTGAGCCACAGGCCCATGAATCGATCTCATTTGTGTGTATTGCTCGGCGCCTCAGACCACTGCGCCACGCGTGCCCCTAGAAGGATTTAATAGCCTCTGAAATTTCTGAGACAAAAAAGTAAGTTTAATACTCGAGGAAAATTCGGTGCGTTTTTAGAGACTGATTAAATATTACGTTTTTTCAATTTCTATCTTTTACCATCCATATTATTAAAATTAACAGCTGGAAATGGAACGCTGTGCAGATGTAAATAATAGAACTTCTGTCGTCATTAACCCTTATATTCGATGGAGCTATTTTTTTCCCGATGATGAAATTTTACTTTATACTCTTACGTCTTACGAGTTTAGTACTGATGTCGAAAAAAAGCACTATGATGGGAATAGCTGGGGAAAATGAGACAGTTTTAACGATTCTCACAGTTATTCTGGAAAATCGTTTGTTTTTGGTGGTGTAATGATTTTTTGTGGACCACTCTAGCTCAGAATTTAATTAGCGTATTCTGAGAAGTACTCAGTCCTCTTCTAGAAGAGCGTCCACCGCAGTGGTGATAGTTGGCCTTTATTATTATTATACACGTGACCGTTGATTCGATGCCGTGTCCCAAATAAAACAAGCGCAACGTTCCTAAGGACTTGACAAGTTAAAACCAGACTAGAGTGAGGAGATTTAGGAAACACCGACTGAATAGATCGTTAGGTTCCTTCAATTCATTGTATCGGCAGAATGGCCATTCGGTTTTTTTGTCATGTTTAATGAAGTCGAATGCACGGCTCATCAGTAAAGAATTGGCCGGCACAAAATGTTATATCGTTCATTTTTGATTCGTTCAGGAACGTCGCCATTCTCTTGTACTCGTCACAGCACGCTCCACGTCCTCCGCTGAGGAATGAAGATGAATCCGTGATCAAGCACGAAGAATTCGTACAAAGTCTTTGTTCTTTTATTGTAAGCGGATTAGCGGTTTTTATCGTCAACCGATTTGAAAATTATCCATGATTCTGGCGTTTTTTCAAGACGATTTTTGTAATGTACATACCCCATTTTGTTCAAAATCTTAAACTCAATGCTAGAAAGGTTACATCCATGTCGTCTCAATTATTATTTAACTGTTTCGAAAACCCTATATTTTCAGCATTACTGCTAACAACGTGGATGTTAACAAAATTAGTGCTTAATGTTGACAATAACGGCTCATTTGGCGCAGTGGTCGTAGGCGTCCTGAAACACACACAAATAGGATCGACTCCCGCGCACCTGGCTCACCAAGTCTGCCATCCCTCCGGGGTCGAAAAAAAATCGGTAACAGACTTGTCTGGGAGAATAGCAGCACTGGCTCGATTCATCGGTAGGCCACCGTGAGTCATCGTAAAGGGCAGTTACACACCGAATCACCTCCAAACGTTACTTAATGAAATCGAATGCATGGAACACCCCTCAAGGTGCAGGTTTCGAACTTATTCTCAACTTGGGTGATTTTAATGAAGGTATGACTTATCGGCGCTTAACTTTGACCCCTACATCAAAGCCCAAGCTCACAAAACTAGGCAACGATGGTCTGACGTAAATAATGCAGAGAGTATTTTAGTTCTTACTTATTCATTTTTATAAAACGTCTTCACATACTGTGCATATCCCACCAGTTCTTTCGTTCGCTTCCTTTGACACGCATTCGTATTCCACGAAGGTGTTCGGATTTGAGTGTAGGATGGGTTGCGCTGGAAGATTTTGTATTCATCATGATTGTTGTTTAATTGCGGTGGAAATGGTTTCTTCCTTTTATCTTGGGATAGCACTGCTAGAAGTTTTTTAAATTCCAGTCGTATTATCTTTGATCTTACCTTCTGAATCGGTGCGAGGATTATTTAGACAAATCTACCACTATTTTACGACTCTGGAAAGACGGATACGGGGGCATGGTTGACCCAGGGCGGTATTGAACAGCGACCAACCCGCACTGGTGTTTATCACGACATCTCTACTGTGCTTTCTACGGTCCTGAATATCATAATATATGTCATAATTATATGGGCTGTACTTATTTCACATTTACAAGACTTTCTTTTCTTCTCGTTGGTTTTTGCAATAGTAAACCTTTTCTTCATTGACTCAGGTTCAATTCATAGGCACTGCAAACCCCGTGATTGGCCAGTTCGAGTTGTCGTCTGATAACGAACTCTTAAAGGGTGAAGAATATTATGACACCGTTCTTTATTACGTGGTCATAGTTACAGTCATCATCAAATATTATTTAGCCCGTCAGACTTTATTCAGAACTCTATGTGATGGTAAACTTGACTCGATGGTTCCGTCTAGAGTTGAATTCTCATTATTCGCTCTGTGCGCCAAGCATTGATTCAATGTTAGTCTTTTATTCCGACACAGCAAAGCTAGCAATTACCTAATGGGAACACTCTGTGCGTCTTTGCTTATGACCCATTTCATTGTTTTATTTCATTTTTATATTGTCTCACTTGCTCTACACTATTTATCACTGACTGTCGTAAGCGAAGTATTTCTATCTACAGCGATTTTTCCACCTAATATGGCAGTTTAGCGCCTCTCGGTCTTGCTGTAATTCTGGACCATTCGGCTCTGTGTCGTATAGAATTTTCGTCTACCTATCGTGAAGAATATCTTGCTTCCTATAGATGAAGCATAAATGATTTCTATTGGATTTTATTTAAAAGTTGTGAAATATTGAAATAATGCTGGTTTGATCTTTTTGATGAAATATTGGTCTTAACATCAAGCTTAGAAAAAATTGCTAAATCATCACACCAATTTGCTCTCCGCTAACTGTAGTCACCTTTATCTCATCTAACACATGGTCTCGCAATTGTTCCGCTTTTTAGCTTTTATAGCAATTAATTATTATATTTGTATTACATATTATATTTGAAAAGAGTGCATGTGACGCAATGGTCGGAGGGGTCCTGCAATGCACACGTGGAATCGGTCCCCGCGCCCATGATCCACCAAGGCTTCCATACCTCCGGGGTCGGCAAATTGGGACCAGACATGTCTAAGAGCATAGCACCACCTCCTCAATACATCGGCAGACCACTGAGAGTCATTGTGTAAGCCAGTTATGATAACTCGAAAGACCGACTTTCTATGAACCTCGGCATAGATAGTTGATATATTCATTTATGTGATGCCCTCAAGGTTAACCTTCTTTTCCACCGAATAATAAAAAGTATTCTAACATAAAGTACGTCCAGGCTCTGAGGAAGGCGAAGTCGCTGAAACATCAGCCATCGATCAATAACATCAAAAACAACGACAACGACAACGACAACGAAGATCTGTACCAACCTCGCGTCGGCTTAAGAAGATCAGTTTATAAGATCACATAAATAAATATAAGCCAGTTATGTCTTCAATCACCTCCAAACGATGCTCAATGAAGTCGAATGCATTGCGCATTCCTCAGGGATTGATCGACACCGAAAGCTTCATCCTTTTTTAATTTGAATCCCACATGGAGGAAGTTTCCTCTCTTTTTAAAAACCTTCGCAGTTCCGATATTGATGCCTTTATATTCGGCATCATCAATATGTCCTATATTAGTAGTAGCGTACTAGCACATTACCCAACGAGTCGCCTTAATTATATAAATGTTTTCCTGCGACTGTCTTATCCATTTCCGTTCAACACCAATTGTACACACCCATACGGCTGAGCAAATGAGCTTTCCAAACAATGACGTGCACATTACGCTTCCATGTGAATTCTGTGCGGTTGATCTTCACACGACATACTCAGTGGAAGCCTCATAGAAAGCGGCTCTGAGGAAGGCGAAATCAGCCGAAACGTCAGCGTATTCGTGAATAAAGAATAAAAATAACACAGCGCGTTTGCTCAACAAGAATGCGAGGAATTTTCGGACAATATCGGAATGTTTTAACTTTTATTAACTGTTTATCTATGGCAGAGTATTATGCAAAATACAACTAAAGGATGCTGAGATGTGAGGAGAACTCGGATCGTTAGTTGCGCTTTTAATCCACGCATGCCATTACTGTAGCTAACGTGACATCCACAGCGCCAACCATGACCCTTGGTTTTTCCTTCATTCAGCCGGTTTGTTGGCTTATCGCTGCTTTCAGCATTCACCCGCCAACATGAACGATCTGGAATGCACGAGTCGCGATTGAACCCAGTTAGCAACGACCATGCTTGCACTGCAGGGTGCCTCTAATCGCAGCACAACGTGGATCAGAAAATACGCGGACGCTTGAACGGTGGGCCGTCACTGGTTGTGCGGACCTCATCATATTCTCTGTTTTTCGCAATTTTGCTGGTTTGGCTACTGTTTTTCTCTGGAGTTTCGAGGACAACCTAGACAAAGGTCACCACTACCACAGACAGACGCCACCCTTGTAGATCAGAGGGAAATTTGCCACCACGCGACTAGTTTGGTACCAGAACGGTGGTGAATCCTGGTATTGTTTTAGTCTTAGCTGAGCATCCTGATGGCAACGCCGGTCTCCTTCTAAGCCTAGGAGACTGGGAATTTAATTCCTCCTGAGCTACTGGGAAATGAATTCCCCCGCTGTACCTAGCAGCTCAACACACAGGATCACCTGCCAGCAACGATGAGACGGTAAACCGTTTAGTGGGGACCGGTTAATAGTCGTAGTTATTGAAATATCGAAAATGCATGCGAGCAGTTGTTTTTAAATAAAAAGTTTTTGCTAAGGAGAACTGAAATACGGTAATACCATAGCAGTGATAGACAAGAGAGCACTGTTTTTGTGCTATTCAGACGATGCTCTCATACTTCGAGCACGGCTAGAAACATGAGCACCTCGTCGTATATTCTTTAATTGTTCATTATAGCTGATATATTTGATATATTCAACCAAGGCTGTTATTTAATATAACCAAGATGGTGCTGACATATTTGCGAAACTCCAGGCAGCAGGTGTCTGCAGTGGGGATCGAACCCGCTACTACCCTGTCCGGAAGCTAACGCGCTCACCACTACAGCATGCGCGCTCTTCGTTTCGCCTTTCTCTCAGCCGTCTCTTATACATCCTCGCATGAGAAATCAATAGGTTGCAAGTAAAAAGTGTTCGATTGTCATTTAAATGCTACTTAATATTTTATTTGTTCACAAAGCCTAATATTATATTGTCATTTAATATTTCTAGGAAAAATGGAAACGATAGAAAGCGACATATTTTTTTAAAGCGAACGCCTTTTAATGGCGGAGGATATTAGTTTACACGTGCACAACTTCGTTACTATCATTAATTATTAGATGGAAGCAGCGCTTAAAGTGAAACTGACAATTTTGATGAGATTTTTGAGCCCCTGGTTGCTATGTTGTACCATTTACGCCTTTAGTTCATTCTCTGAAATCCTTCTTCTTCTCTCTTCAACGGCCTGACATTAGCAAAATCTATTTTTCCAGGAACATCTTAACACTTTTCGTTCATGAAAGTCTCATATGCAGTATTGTATTCCTGTAACAGACTGCCAACTTTAAACAACGTCGTAATATTCATCAATCCTTTCAATGCTGAAATGCTCAGCCGTGGGAGTTTTTGATAGACTTGGAACAAACACACATATGTGTTCTCATTTATTTTGATTAGCGGAATTTTCCACTATATTAAGTCATTGTCCCCGGACAGATAGACCTCAGTGCTTCATCATGATGTGTTTAAATGATGCACTGTTTTCATAACGTATTACTTTTTACTTACTGCCTATTATTTTTTTTGGTATAGTATTACGTGAAATACAACCACAACGACGCTGAGATATTTGAAAACCTCAGACCCCAGGCCAGATTCGAACCCGCCATTACCCTTTCTGGGGCTTACGTGACAGCTTAAACAAAGAGTAGCCACGAATTCGACTCTGGCGCGGGGTCTTAGTTTTGCAAATATCTCAACATCATAGTGTTTTCATACTTGCGCTTGTTTCTATATTCTCTTCTTTCAAGAAAACTTCATGGCTTGGGTACAAATATTGCATTCGAATCGACACAGTATACTTATTCTAACTTCTTTTCCTTCTCAGAAGACCGAAGCGAGGCAGATACAAACTGGAAAATATTTTGAAAAAATGCTGAAACAGCTTCAAAAAATCATACAAGAGTGTCATTTTGACTCGGAAAAATAAAATTGCAGTTAGTCTTTCTAATTAACGCGAAGTTATTCCTGATGACAAAGTATTTCTTAGCAGTTGAAGTCATCAAGTTTCCACAAATCTGCCATGCTACTAAGGATTTGTGCACGGGCAGAGTGAAGAAAATTGAAGTTTCCGTCGCATAATCGCATTATGTGGACTTTCTTCACATCCTCGTGTCAACATTTTTTAAACTTCACCTTTCCAGCATCCATTCCATTAAAGATTTTTTTTCGGTGTTTTCATAATCAGAGAATGGCTTGGGTTTTGTTACCATTTTATCACTTTTTTCTATTTTGTTGATAAATTGAAAATCAATGAGCGCGGAAAGAGCAGCGGTTAGAGATGATATATAATACATAGGTGCTCTTTTGCTCGATTATTCCTTGGGATGAACAAACACCTATCTCTCCGCGATACCAAAAAATTTGTAGCAAATCTGTCTGGGAAGATCCCGATCTTATCTACAAAGGCTAGCGACTACTTTTGTGCTGAGCTCTTAGGTACACTCTTTCCGAGGTAGCCCGAAAATCCGAGAAGCGTCATTTCGAAGAATATTAGATGGCATTCCTGAAGGAAAAAAATTTTGAGGTAGTACTTAAACCCAGACGCAAATCAGAAGGCCTTCTTGTATGACGGATGTAAAGCAACGAATCAAATGAAAAAATTCTCGGGATATGCGCAATATGTGGTCAATGAGATGATATAAATAAAAAAATCGGAAAATTGGAAGCGCTATTGATCAGGGAGGGCGCGTGTGGAGCAGTGATTAGATGTGCTTCATTTTCGATACCGCTTCTAGGCTCACCAAACCTTCCATACTCCAGGTGCCGGCAAGTAGGCACCACTATAGTGTGAGAGGACAGCTGCAGTAGCTTGATACAACGATATGTGACTGTAAATCTACATTCTACTTCACTCTATAGGCCACATCTGCAATTAACCAACTGTACAACGTTCGACGCATTCCTTAGGGATTGGTCAACGCCGAAGGCTATAATTCCTTACCCATTATCCATAAGGGATTAATCAACGTCGGTCGAGTTATCCTTTACCTTTTTCCTTACCGCCAAAACACGGCCAAAAAAGGAACGCCCAACTTGTATATCTTTTACGCTCTCTTTTGTTCCGCTATTTCATCAAGATCACTGAATTGAAGAAATTAATTAGCGTGTTATCTAATAAAATCACCTTCAATAAAAACAAAGAATAGTGGAAAAACGAACGCAACATGACTTCTAGGGCGCGTGTGGAGCAGTGGCCGGAGGCGCCCTGCAACACATACGTGGGATCGACTGTTGCCCACCGAGCCTTCCATCCCTCCGGAGTCGACAAATTGGTGCCAGACTCGCCTATGAGAATGGCAGTACTGGCTCAGCACATTGATAGGCCACCGCGAGCCATTGTAAAGGCCAGATATGCATTTGATCACCTCCAACGGTGCTCAATGAAGTCGAATGCATGCTGCACCTGTTAGGGGTTGATCAACGCCGAGAACTTCATCCTTTTTTATTTATCCTTAGCGTGACCTCTGCTTTTTGCTTTTATGATCTGTTCGCTGCTGTTCCTGAATGACGATGTCATTGCAAGGAAGAATAAAAGCATGATGATATGATTGCAAAATACAAAAAGAATGAAGGCAATTAAAAAAGCTTAGTTTTAAAAAAAGTGGCGATTAGCTCAATGGTAGTAATGCCGTCCATCAAGAATACTGTGCTAGTTCAGTTCAAACCCGTCCAAGCTCACTAAGTATTTCGTTCTCTTGGGAACGGAGAACTGATGTCAGACTTGTCTGGGATTAGCTCACTCTCTTCATTCCAAGAACACTCTGGAACAACCGCTCCAAGACTGGAGGGAGAATCGACTCGTCCAGCAATCAGTGACATTCCTGATTGAAACGAAAATCCTCAAGCAGTATCCGAGAACATACGTGAAAAATTTGGTGATTCGTAGATAATATATGTGAGGAAACGAAGCGTTTATAAGGAATCCTTGAATCTGCATAGATTATATAAAGGTGGATCATGCAAACTAAATAAGAACACATAAAGCCGTTACTTTAATGATTGCTTAAATATTTAGAAATAATACTAAGCCCACTTTCACTCAGACTAGGCATGTGTGATCAACTTTTCACTTTGGATTTCTCAGCTTACAAAGGTTTTTATATAAAAAAAAATACGCGTTTCATGCGGCTAACATTTAGACGTCGTCGACCACTTTAGAGCCGATGATCCGACTCGATCGTCCACAGCTGTTCGTCTTCTCGATGTGGCGTATTTGTCTTAGTGTCAAGTATAAGAATCTCATGTAAGTTGAACTATTTAAAGAAAAGCAAAATAAAAACCTTAGCGAAATATATAGGTAGATAATCTTCAGTCAAAACCAATGCAGAAACACCATCGCCACACCATGTGGGTCCTTCGTTTCGTCTGTCTCTCAGCCAGTTTTCTATTTCGTTGTGCTTTAAATTTACAAATAGCATGAATAGCATCTCGTCTTCGACCCACAGTGCTGTACGTTTCGAAGGTATACATCGGTAAACTGGTCATATTGTGAGGAGAAAAAGTGGTAAATGTTTGGGAAAAACATTGGATCGCTTGAGAATCGAGGCGATCTTGATCTCCAAAAAAGTAGATTACTCCTTTTGACCATGATGGAATGATCTTACAAATTTTCAAGCCACAGCACAACCCATGCTCCGCTCACCTCCGTTGACGGCACGATGTGCAAGACGACGAATTGAGTGCATGAAGTGCTAAGAGCCCACATGACATGTCATGATGGATTGCCAAAGCATTCAAACAGCACGCTAATGCTTGCATTCTAATGATGATTTGTCAATAAGTCGTTAATTGACCGATCTCTTTAACAGATTAGTGGTGATTTACTCGTTCACAGGTGTAGAACGGATGTAAACACTTGAATGGCCATTTTCATCAACTCTAGCACTGTGGCTCACAATCGAAATGATTTTCCATCGACCACTTTTATAATAATAACGAAAAAAGGAACTCGTTTGATTAGATGTATGAAAAAAGGACTGGTGGAACGAAAGTAAAATGACAAATATGCAGCCCATTTCTTCTTATTGCAAAGTAAATCTAAACTTTATATGACCGTTTAATTATGCGGTCAATTATATTTTAAGACGAAACTAAGGACCCGCATAGTGTGGTGGTGAGTGCGTTAGCTCCCGGAAAGCGTAATAGTGCGTTCGTTCCTCACCGCAGACACCTACGACCCGGAGTTCTGCAAATACCTCAGCATCACTGTGCTTCCATTTCTATTATTCTGATCAGCTATCCTTTTTTTTTTCTAAAGGTTTCATGTAGCTTCTGCGCGTGGTATCAGATAAGCATAGGATTATTGTAGGTATTATACACTTGTTAACATCCTGCTTTCGATTTTCCTGCAATCGCCAGTTGTTTTCCATTTTGAAAAATTTGAATCGATGGAATCTACCCGAGAACCTTCTAATATGGTATACACCGGAAGCGGAAATTCTGCAACTAAATCTTCCCATTTCCCGAAAAATGTTCGCTGACAATCGGAAATCATTTCTAGAGGATAGTGTTCTGGAAGTAGTTAGGAATTTTTCAGAAACCTACCTACCTCGACTGACGGATTTTACCTAAGCGACTACACGGAGGCAGCCGTCTTATGGAAAACGGTGCCCACAACATACGATGTCGCCATAAGATTTGAAAATAACTGGTCTCACTGAAGGCCTGGTGAAAACTTTCATGTTTTTCGTTGTAACTGAAAGAATTAAGCGTAGTGGGAAGCCTTGGCATGCCACAGAGATGCATGCAGGCTTCATCACTAAAACATACATCCTCGATCGTCATGATTAGCGGAGCTCTGCATGAAGGAAAAGCGTCCCAAAATTTTTTTTTGTTTTGTATCTGTTTTCTAATGATCTACTTATGTAAATAGCAATTTTTATAATTACACAGTCGCGTAAAGCCTAAAACCACTTATTAGAGAATAACGACATTAGTGACAAATGAACCTTCCTAGTATTCTAATCTAAACATCGCTGACTTACCTGCACCAAAGTTATCTTAACATCATTCATCAAAACAATCTTAATTTACCATTTGGTCATACGAGCATTCGAATATTCGACCGTGTAGCACTGAGCGGCATCACGTGAAAATCTCTTAGTAATGAGCTTTGTTGTTTCGTCGTGATGACATCTTCTCAGTTTCGCAATTTACTGAAGTCTGGATCAAAAGTCCAAGGATGCATATGCGCCATAATCACTGCTGATGAACCATCTGTGGTCGTTCAAATACGGGTGAACGAGTCTATTTGCTTACATTCATTTTCTTGGAAACAAGATTCCTTAATCCGTGTAAGTAGACAATTTGCATGAATGCAATTCGTTATGATTAAAGTTCTCCATTCATTGCGAGTAGATGATGTGCTCGCATTGCATTCGCCTAGGATCAAACTATCCATTCCTTGTCAGTAGATGATCTGCATGCACTCACTTTGTCAAAGATAAGATTTTTTATTTCTCAGCAGAATTTGTTTGCTTTTTGCAGTCTTTGTCCTCAACCTTTCATTCTTTTGTCTTCTCAGTGACCCATTAAACATCCAACTAAAAACGATATTGCTTTTTGCTTCTTCCTTTCTTTGCTGATATGACGTCATAAGCAGCATTTTAAATAACTAGGATTTAAGGAAAAACTTGAGGTTTATTCTATATGACATTTAATCGAAGCAATATGACATCACCAGCCTATATTTGATTCGAAATGATAAAAAAAATTTGGCAGCAATGAGGTTTACTGAAACCGTAATCCCTTCATCACAAACTAGCAATTATTTTTGAGGGTTTTTCTACATCAACCAACGAAGGCTACTAAGAGTGGTTTTTTTATTGGGGGAGGAGAAAAGATGTTTATAGACCACGTAGTTGAAGAGCTTTCGAGTTCAAAACGTTGATGTGGATTGCAACTACAGCAATGCTGAGATATTTGACTTTAGGCTAGACTAGAACCCACGATCACCCTTTCAGCTGTCTCACTTGTTAGCTACTAACGTGCTTGCTGTGCCATTCTCTCAGGCGGCTTTTTCCCAAACGATGCTATCAGCATTCACTATGGTTGTATTTCACGTAATAATCTGCCATGAAAAGTAATAGGTTGTAAATAAAAACTTATACATTATTGGAGTGGATTGTTTATAGCAAATTCCCACTAAGTTACTACAACACTGCGAAGAAGTTCTGTTTTATTTTCGTTTCTCAGCAGCTTCGTTCCCTAAGAGGTGGGCGATCCTGGGAATCCACCTCTTAAAATCTTTTAAGAGTCAATTTTTAAAGGCTTGTACTTAACTTCTGTTCTTTTCCTTAGAAGCAACATGAATATATATATGTTTTTTCATAAACCAAAAAGGTTTACCATCTCACTGTGCCTAGGAAGACGTACCTAAGCTTAGACTATGACGTTCAGTTCCAGCCGACTCAGAAACTTCATCCAAGCCGCGGACGTGTGAAACATTTTTTTTTTCATCTGAAACTCAACTAAGACTAAAAAAACATTGCCAGAAGAATCAGTGTTCTGCTAGCACATTCACAATATGATAAACCTCTCCACGACACAGAACTGCTTCCGACTGCCTGTAATGGCGGTCTTGGAACGACCTAGCGCATATCTTACGAAAGTCCGGGGGGAGGAAAAATCTTTTGCTGCGCCAACAATTACGAAAGGATTTTAGTAACTATCAATGTCTATACTTCGAACCAAAACACCGTCTTTTTTTAATTTTGAAGTCCTACTTTGTTATGTCGGAATAAAAACAAAGCTAAATCTTTTCAATAAGTGTTTCTTTTTGCAATTAATTGTAATGTTTAGCGAAATTCCTTTGGTATAAAAAAGGTTGGTCAATCCCCGAGAGATGCGCCATGCATTCGATTTCACTGAGCATCGTTTGAAGGTGATTGAATGCATATCTGGCACTTAGCTTCACACAAGAAAGGGATGTGATCCGAAGCTCCAACCTACGTCAACGAGCAAAAATCAAAGATGCCGTTCTGCACGCCAAACAGTCGAAGATAAGGTGGGCCGGGCACGTAATGCGTATGAATGACAACCGATGGACAAGAGCCGTTAGTGACTGGATTTCTCGGGATGTCAAACGTACTGCAGGAAGGCCACCGACTCGTCGGTCAGTATTCTTCAGAAAGAGCCTAGAAGAAAGATATGATGCTCGACGAGTCCCCAGAGCTGGCAGAACCCACTGGGCTACTCTTGCACGCGACAGGGAAAAATGGAACATTTACTGGCGTCCGCTCAAGTCACTCGACGATCAACGGGACTGCAGGTGACATAGGTGACAGGTGATCTGGCCTTTAGAATGACCCACGGTGCCATACCGATGTATTGAGCCAGTGCTGCTATCTTCCCCACACTACTCTGGTACCAACTTGCCGACTCCGTAAGGAGGGAAGACTTGGCGAGCCACTGGCATGTGGATCGATCCCATGCGTGTGTCGCAAGGCGCTTCCGACCACTGCGCCACACGCCCTTTTCCTTTGGCAAAATATTGAAAACGCTGCAATGCATGGGTGGTTGCCGAAATAAAGGCGAAAACGTGAATTTATTTAATAAATAGTATAATATCAATGAAAAACGTTAATATCCACAGGTCTGGATTGATTTTTCAGACGTTCCGGTCTGATTCTAGTGGAGACGGTTATTGCACTGCTCTTCATCCGCCATCTTGCTTGTACACAAAATTTTGGAAAGTAGAACTCCATTGGCAACATTTTTTTTCTCTAGCATGACATGGTGCTAGGTGGTCTCACAGTCGTAAATGTTGGGATAGAATTTATAAATAACCATTTCCGTAACCCTTCTCGGTAGAATAGCAACTCCAACGGAACAGTGATGAACGGTTTCCTTGATGTTTCATTGTAATTATAGACGACCCGGATAGTGTTGTGGATTCTCTTCAATCTTTATACTTTTATTACCGCCTCGAGGAAAAGCAATTAAAAATTTCATTATGAGGAAAGGAAACTAGAAAATAAATAACTATGTCCACTTACTCGCCAGTATATTGATAGCGTGTTTTTAAGACGTTTTTCTTACTTTACGTATGCATTGCTGTGTCGTCAGGTCAAAGAGCATCTCGTTGCTCTCGTTCTCATTAAGTTCATTCGGATGATTCAATTTGTTGTCCATTTAGACGGGCCACCCTCCTGAAAATACTTGCTAGACGTTCACATGTTTTTTTCCACATATTCTCACATACATATATATTATATATTACATATGTGGCGCGTTTGCTGCAGTGGTCCGTGGCGACCTACAACACAGACGTGGGATAGATCGACACGCCCATGCTCCACCAAGCCTTCCATCACTCCGAGGTCGGCAAATTGGTACCAGACTAGTCTGGGAGGATAGCAGCATTGGCTCGATACATCCGCAGCCACTACGAATCAGTGTAAAGGCTATATATGCTTCAATCACCTCCAAACAATGCTTAATGAAGTCGAATGCATAGTGCATCCCACATGGATTCATCAACGTCGACAGCTTTGTCCTTCATCCTTTACACATATTGCTAAGATACTTCGATGGCTCGTCTTCACTTGTTTTGCGGGCCACAGCACAATTTCCACTTTTTCGGAGTTTTGCTGGTTTAGCCACTCTGGATCTTTGGAGGTCAGAGGTCATCAAGGGCAAAGTCTCCCAGGTCGTTACCACCACAGGCAGTCGGCGCCCTTGTGGATCGGAGAGAGATTTATCACTATGTGATTAGTTTGATACCAGGACTGATATATACATACATTAAAAATTTTTATAACATGCTCGAACGAATTCGCATATTATCAAAAGTATAAGGTGTAATTTAACATATTTTTTATGCTTATTTCCTATGGAATCGTTCACATTCATATTTAAGTCGTTAGCATGTCACATATATGGATTGTCCAACAAAATCCCCATTTGTTCTCTTCTCGTATAAGAAAAGGCTAATGGCTTCTATTAGCACGAAGGACTCATTAAGTGTTTTGTTTCTCTTTTGTGATCCTCGTGAAGAATTCCGACCGTCGAATCCAAGTCCTGCTTTTGTCTTTTGGCTTTTAGAATAAGGCTATCAGCGTGTTCCAAGACAATCGTCGAACATAGTCATCAGACTGAAAATTTTTCATCTAGAAATTGTTAATACATGAACCGCAAATGATCTTCTCCACATGAAATCGGTTCTAACTGCTTACCTGAAAAATCCAATGAATATTTGAATAAACAACAGTCGACTAATATATCTCAGAACCAACTTTTTTTAAACCTTGGCATTCTTCAATACTTGGATACTTGGATACTTGGACGGTCCGTCTTCACGAGCTGTGCGGACCCCAGCACATATGCCACACGTTCCTTTCTCTCGCAATCCTAGTCCGTGGTCGTGGTCTTGATCGAGCATGATGGAGCTTACGAGTATCATACCGTGATCTGCAAAACAACTGCAGTTGTAGGTACAGCTGATTAACTTTGTTTACGAACACGTCCGCCTAACGTGTAGGTGGTAGGCCAACTGGACGTTTGCATTCTCTTGGAGTCCACACTACTTTTCGTCCATCTGTCGTCTGTTGTTCTTATTTTGTGACCGGCCCATTTATGTTTCACTGTAGATGTATAATCTCCTGGATCTCGAATTTGTGACAGATTTCGAAGGTCAGAGCTTCGCACACCGGCTACATATTGAGAGTGCCGGCAATATTTCAGAAGACATCGGTCAAGCGCTCTGTGAGTAGTTTGAAGCATTCTTGACGTAGTTTAAGTATCAACCCACGTCTCTGCAGCACAACAGAGCGCTGGGAGGACCGTAGGATCAAAGAGATGAGCGCGGATTTTCGGATCCTTCAGTTGGTCCGTGGCTTCTCTGAGAGGTCCGAATGCGGCCCAAGCGGTTTTTGTTCTTCCATCTAGTTTTTCTTTCACGCTGTTTTCCATGTTTATTAATCGTCCAAGGTACTTCTTTCGATTTATGCGAAGCCCGATCTTTTTCCCTGCTTCGTTGAACTCGTTGATCATCACCTCTGCTTCACTAATACTTCTTGAGAGGATGACATGTCGTCGGCAAAACGAAGGTTTGATAGGAATTTCCCATCAATACGTATGCCTTTCTCATCCTAAGAGAGTGACTTCATTATCCACTGCAATGCGGCACTGAACAGCTTTGGCGATGTTGTGTCGCTCCGCCGAACCCTTTTGTCTATTGGTATGGTAAGAGGTCAATGGAAAAGCTGTATTTTCGTAGTGCAGTTCCGATAACAGTCGGACAGAGTCCTTATGTAGGACGGGTCCACTCCTTGGACGACGAGAGCTGATAGAATTGCATTCGTTTCGACACTGTCAAACGCTTTTTCATAGTCGGCAAAGGTTAGGACTAAAGGCAAGTGGTATTCCCGACAAGCTTCGATGGCCCTGAACACGGTTTGGATGTGGTCCATGCGGCAAAATTCTTTTCAAAATTCTGCTTGCTCGACTGGTTGCGCCTTCATCCAATGTCCTTGATATGCGCGAAGGGATAATCTTCGTAAAGAGCTTGTAGAGTACACTTAACAAGCATATGGGACGATAGTTATGAAGATGCCTTCGGTCTCCTTCCTTAGGCAGGATAATCCTGTGCGACGTCCTCCACTAGTCTTGGTTTTTTCCTTTTGAAGGTAGCCTGTCATATGATCTGCGAGAAGTACATGTAAATTGTGGCCTCCAGCTCTAAGGAAATCGGCAGTTATATTATCGCGTCCTGGACCTGTGCCTCTTTTCATGCTTTCTATCGCAACTCGAACCTCCGGGGGACGAATTCTAGGAGGCTTTTCTCCAGCAGGGATATTAGGGCACAGGACGGCTATTGTGGAACGGAAACAGTTAGTGTAGAACATTTCCGGTATTAATTCCATATCACAACGGAAAGTTCTGACGATTTCATCTTCGTTTATCAGGGCTAACAGCGGAGTATTACAATCACATAAGTCCCGCCGACATTTTTTCAGACTGCTTTTTTTTTGCTGCTTCCAGTATTTTCTTCTGCTTGTACCGTTGTAGATCTTCCTGCAAAGGTCTTTTGCAGCTAGCATTTATTACTAGCTATGTTAAACGTGTTGCAGTAGAATCAAGCTTTAGTTTCCTTCTCTTTTCGAGCAACGCACTAGTAATGGAGACGCAATCCGATCTTCTTTCTTAAGGAACTGAGGCGAATTCGGCACAGCTTTTCAGTCCTTCGACAAGCAGCTCGTAGTCCTCGGTCGGGTCTTCTTTAATCTGCCAGTCATGTTTGGACAGGACTTCGCTTAGAATGTTCTCGCCGTATGCAGCTAAAATTTTTCCTCGTGGTCGATGAAGAGGGTTCTTTTCCAGCTTGCGGCTGAATCGAACCTTCGCGCGAGGAAGGTGGTGATCGGAACCAGTACAGAGTGACAGGACTACCGATGTGTCAAATAGGCAACATCTTCTGTTTTTCAGAATATGGTCGATCTCCGCATGAGTTATGCTGTTGGGAGACTCCCATGTCCAGCGGCGGCTTTCTTTCTTCTGGAAAAACAAGTCTCCATGGAAGAGAAGTGCTGCTGATAGGAGTCATGCGAAACGGTTCTCATTCTGATTTCTTTCTCCTAATCTAAAATTTTCCGTCCTGTATTCGCTCTCGTTGGCCTTTCCTATCCTGGCGTTGAAGTCTCCGATAACAAATTTATGATATGCTTTATCATTGCGGATGAATTCCTCCAACTGATAGTAGAACGCACTTAGTTCGCACTCATCAGCTGCATCGGTCGGTGAGTAGCAGTTGGTGATAGTGATCTTTCATGTTGCGACAGTTGAAGACGGAGGACGGCTATGCGAGGGTAAAGGGTCACGTATGAGTCGACGAGACGGACAATGGCCCGATGGACAACAAAGCCTACGCCCCCGACATTTCCTGACGGGACCTTTTCTCCACGGACCACAAGTGTTCCGTTGTTTAGTTGGCGTATGTCGGTCTTCTTGATTTTTGTTTCCTGTAATGCTATCACATGAAAGTTAATGCGATCTGCGGCTACAGGAATGGCGTTAAGATCAGCGTCTGTGGAGTGTTCCGACCGCTCAAAGGCAATGTAGGAATAGAGTAGCTTTTTTCGGAGCTCCAAACTCGGGTAACTAAACCATTTTTTTCCTACAATAATTTACTGTTTTTCTTGATGAGCGAACCATGAGGTTTTTATTTTTCTTACAGCATTTATTAGACAGAATAGCTGACGTTTTCGCGGTTTTGACTTTTTCATAGCTTCGGTAGGTCGGATGACATTCAGTCTATCAGCCAAACACACTCATTACCACAGCAGATAAAGCTTGACATATGAACTTTCACTCGCATAACAAAGTTTTTAAACACTCACCGTTTTTTCTTAGTAAGTCTTCCAGTTACTCAGGAAGCGGACAGTGGTAGTGATATTCTTCATCACGAATATGGTGCTAGTTTGATTCCACACTAGGCCATCCAAGCCTTCCATCCTTGCGGAGTTAGGGAACTGGTACCAGACTTATCTGGGAAAAAATTGCTCTTTGCAATCCAAATGGGAACGGTAATGCATCTGACCTTTCGAATAGTCCATGAATTTTTAAAATTCATCAAGAATCCCCCAAGAGTTTTGCACATTGATGTTCTTGATTTCTGCTCCACGATCCTTACTACTTCTTCAAAGTCATAACTATTGCGTTCCTCTGCCGTGTATGTACTGGAGGAGTACTTTGCCGGGTTTCTAGCTCTCCACCTAGCTAAGCACACAGATAGAGCTGAATAAGGCAAAATCTACCGAAATGTTAGCATTTGTGAATAAAGAATGTATAAACAACCTGGTGCCTGCCTTATCAAGGAAGTAGAGAATTCTTGATCAACGCCGAGGTTAATACTTACTTGCTTGGATACCTGGATTGTCCGTCTTCACGAGTCGTGCTGGCCTCAGCACATTTGCTATTCATTTCTTTCCCTGGCAATCGTCGTCCATGGCGCTGGTCTTGTTCGAGCATGGTAGCGCGTACGAGTCTCATACCGTAAAATAACTGTAGCTGCGGGTTCAGCTGTTTAGCTTTGTTTACGAAAATGTTCGCCAAACGTGTAGGTGGCATGTTGCACAACCGATGTTAGTAGGAAGTCGGTTTTGAGAACTGCCCGTTTTGCAGCTATTATTCGTCATAGTGTGTCTTAAAAGAGATTAGCTATATTGTACCTGATCCAGTGCAATCTACGTCTAACGCCATTGAGACAAACCGCACAATTTTGCTTTTTGTTCTGCTTTGAGCACCGCCGAAAAGTGGTGAAAATTTCCCAAGAATTGTCTAACAGAATTTCAAAAAAGTTTATTTTTCAACCCCGTGTAATCTTAGCGATTTAAACATAACTTTAAAAGAAATCTTATTTAGGCTAAATTTATTGGCCCTTGGCACGTGTTTCCCTTTCGTGCTAAGCTAAATGCCTGTGTTTCATATATATTTTCTAATGAGGATAAATGAATGATCTATTTTTTACTGGCCATATAAAAGACGATGGACAATTGGTTTGACTTGTTTAATGATCAATTGGAGCATTTAAATTTCTGTAAGAAAACCTCGAAAGGACTTCTCCATTCGTAAAACTTAAAATGAACCTTTTCCAGAAGCGATTACGGTAAAAAGTGCTAAAACAGATAATGAAAATGTATTAACTAGTGCACTACCCTTCTTCACGCACATAAAAAGCGCTTATCACAAAATACATGTGAAATGACTATAGGTTATATACCAGAAGAGTGGAATGGAACGAAGCACTAAACTTATCCGTTTCCATTGTTTACGAAACGACAACCGCCCACGTTAAGCTTGAGAGGAAACTCAGACTCAGTGCTATATATCTGATTTAAATGAGAACCTTGATAAGTTTCTTCAATCTCCTATGAAATATGCACGACTATTCAGAGAAATCTGGAAAGGACTAGACTAGACAGTTCTGTGGCACTTCTTTAATTACTGCTGAACACTATCAAATAGATGTTCAAAATAACGTCTGTGACCAACTACGAATTTTTACACTACTCGACGTTACATATTCTACAGGCAGGAAGCCTCAATATGATCCACAAGTGCAGATGACTACTGGTGAAGAAGAACTAGAACTGAGAGCACAGCAATGACGGCAGAATAACAATCTTAGGGCTTCAAGAAAGAAAACGGCGGCAGGCCAGCACTCAGTAATGTTCACACTGAAAGCTGCACTGCATCTAACCAAAAACGACGCGTCTGCAAAACGCAATAAAGACGGCATTTGGCCATCAACATATAAACCTACACCGACATGTCGCAGACCATATCAAATATGATGTGTTCGCACTTCAAAGAATTACGAAGAACACTGCGATGGCAACTTGTGGATAAATGTCAGCCTTCTTATGATTTTAAAATAAAGGATTCCATCGCTTAATGTCAGAATAGTAGTTTTCATTGCGCACCTATCCGTTTACTCACCTGTCCACATTAGGTTTTACTGATGACTTTATCATTTTTTTCAAACAATGTCACAGAAATGGAGGTAATACTTTATGGGATCAATAAATCATGGAAAAATGTTAGATCAAACAGGAGAAAGCCAATTGAATGAAAAACAGCCGGTGAGAATAAAAGCAGCTAAACCTGAGTGGATCACTGAGCAATGTTCGATGATTTTGAGTCGAGACTGAATTCACTAGTCGAGAGAATAACTCGGTGAAAGATAATGAGCACCTCGAGGAAAAATCGTGCAGTGCATTAGTCGTAGTAATCGTAGCAGTGCCACTAACCAGTTTTCAAATCCCGAGCTATGTACTTGAGGAAATAGAAAGGAGACTCAAGTGATGTTTTTTCAGATGAGCACGTTAAACACTAATTATTTACACAATGGTGCTGAGATATTTGCAAGCCTCCGGACCTCAGGTGTCTGCGGTGTGGAACGAAAGCGCTATTGCACTTTCCAGGGGCTAACGCGTTCACCACCACACCATGCGAGTCCTTCGTTTCACCTGTCCCTCAACTAGTTTTCTATTGATCACTGCCATCAGTAATCAGCCATCAACGGCATTAATCAGAGTAACCCAACTCGGCAACGAACCCAATTAAGCTGAGGCTGTAGTCGAAATCACAATGTTGACTTTTTGATTTACTGCCTATTACTATTTTTCACGGCAGGGTAATGTATGTGGTACAACGACAATGGTGCTGAGATATTTGCAAAACTTCGGACTACAGGTGTCTGCAGTGGGGGTCGAACACGTTATTATCCTGTTCGGAGGCTACCGCATCTCATCACCACACCATGTGGGTCCTTCGTTTCGTCTGTCTCTCAGCCAGTTTTCTATTTCGTTGTGCTTTAAATTTACAAATAGCATGAATAGCATCTCGTCTTCGACCCACAGTGCTGTACGTTTCGAAGGTATACATCGGTAAACTGGTCATATTGTGAGGAGAAAAAGTGGTAAATGTTTGGGAAAAACATTGGATCGCTTGAGAATCGAGGCGATCTTGATCTCCAAAAAAGTAGATTACTCCTTTTGACCATGATGGAATGATCTTACAAATTTTCAAGCCACAGCACAACCCATGCTCCGCTCACCTCCGTTGACGGCACGATGTGCAAGACGACGAATTGAGTGCATGAAGTGCTAAGAGCCCACATGACATGTCATGATGGATTGCCAAAGCATTCAAACAGCACGCTAATGCTTGCATTCTAATGATGATTTGTCAATAAGTCGTTAATTGACCGATCTCTTTAACAGATTAGTGGTGATTTACTCGTTCACAGGTGTAGAACGGATGTAAACACTTGAATGGCCATTTTCATCAATTCTAGCACGTCTTCCATTCGTTCCTTCGCAATCGTCGTCGTCCATATCCACTTAGCTGCCATAATGTACCTTTGAAGTACCCATGAATAGTTTCCAACTGCTTATAGAACTTGTTCGACGTAATCCACAAAATTCTCTACCTACCCTGCGTTTTTTATTAAAAGGATAAAAGATAAAGCTCTCTTTTCTTTTCTTTAAAGTCTTTTCCCGATTTCAACCCAACTCTTCAGCTCCTCTTAAGTTCCGTAAAATGACGAAATAAAGTCGCAAAAAAAC